>JAAGAY010139404.1:0-136700 GCA_011801015.1 Ardeotis arabs
TTTTTTTTTTTTTTTTTTTTCTTTTTTAAATTGTGGTTTATAGGAAATTAATCTCTTGGGTGCATTGTGGGCTTTTATAGCCCCACAGCACGCTGGGTTTGCCGTCCCAAACCACGCGGGCTGTTGCCCATTTCAGCAGCTGATGCTCCTACCAGTTAAAGCTTCTAGATGTTTTTTTAAAGCTTGTTATTACTTAATGTGCCTTAATTAATCCTCTGTGGGAGCTGGAGCTTTCAGCACTGTGGGATCTCTGCCGCAGAGCTGTTCCCTTGGGGCGGGGATGGATTCATCTGCTGATGCTTTTGGACTAGAAGCAGCTGAGGTTTGGGTTTTTTTTGCTTAACTGGGGCTCGTTGCTGCAGCGGAGTCTCCTGGGAGGTGTGGAGCATCCTCGGTGGAGGAGGCTGGCTCGGCACGCGGCAGTCCTGGAGCGGTTCCGTAATCGCAGCGGGATCCGGGATGGGAAACGTTCCCTGTGCTTGGCAGCGCCACAAACGTTCTTGTGCTTTGCAAAGCCTTTTCACCGTAGTGATTTCAAGAAAAACCCTTTATTTCCTTTCTCCCCCACCCCAAACCCACACGGCACAAGGCCTGGCAGGCCCTGAGCTCTGCTCCTGTCCCGCCATCCCTTCCCTGCGTGACCCTGGCTCCGCACAGGGAGCGGGCGGGACAGTTTGGATGCCGATTTAACAGACCACAAAACTGAGGCCAGCCCCGCGAATAACGGCGGCGCCAGCCCTGTGGCTGGGCGGGCTCTGAAGGTGACCTCTTTTCTCTTCTTTTCCTCGTCGGGCGTGTGATGGATGCTCGGTTTTGCACTTTCATTTCTGCAGAAGCCAGCCTATTTATCAGAAAGCGTAGCCCGCGCGCGGGGCAGCGAGTGTATTTACTGTACAGACGGCGCTTTTGTTGCAAAAACACCTTGCAGAGCATAACCATATCCTGTTTTGCTGGTGCCACGCTCGGCACACAGCCGCCGCGTGCCGCCGCCGCTGTCCATCCCGTTTCCTGGCACTCGCTCCAGGAGCTGTTGCGCACGGCGAGGTGCACGGGTGGGAAGCCCAGGGTGCCCTTACTGGCAGCTGAACGCTGGAGCGGGCACGGGACCCCGCTTCCCGTGAGTGTGCTGAGCTCTCGCCCGCAGCTCCCAGCATCAGCGGAGCCAGGGATGCAGCAGCACCACTTTTACCACGCTGGGAGCTAAAACTTCTGGATTTTCCTCCCCAGCCTCGGTGCCTGCCCTACCCACCTACAGCAGGGAAATTTTCTCTAAAAATTAAAAAAAAATTCCCCGCTAAGAGGAGCGGGACTGAGCGATCGGCATGGCGATTCCTGCTGGCTGCTGTGAGTTGGAGGCTTTGGCTGGTTCTTGGAGGAGAGTGAAGCCTTGCAGTGCTGGACACAGCCGTGGCATCGACACCGAGTTCCCAAACCCCTTTCCCCTGTGCCGTGAACAGAACCCTGCGGTGCAGGAGGGGCTGACAGATGTCCCTGGTCCCTAAAGCGGTGCTGTCCCATCGAACGCCAGTGACCTGGGCTTCACAGGGCGTTGCCGCCTGAGCCCGTGAATCAAAAAAATTGGATTCAGCTCCGATGAAATCACGACTGTCTGGAAAACCAGTCATGATTTCCAAATGTTTGCTGGGTTTAAGGCAGCAGAAGTTGCTTGCTGTGCATTTGGGCTGCACTCAGAGCTGGTGGTGCGTTTGTTCCTTGGCCAGGCACAGCCCTTTCCCCGCTCCTCAGCGAGGCGGCTGGATGGAGCGGCAGCCCCTTGTCAGCGCTGTGCCAAAAACCATCGGCGTCCCAGTATCGGTGGTGGGAGCGCTGCCGAGAGCTGAGGCTGAGTGGTTTTCCAGAGGCAAAGTCGCTTTTGCTGGGGCTGGACTGGAAGCGTGCGCTCATGGAGGGAGGAGAAAGGTATTTTTAGCAAAGAGAAGAGCAACCTTCCCTCTTTTCTTGTGGGGAGGAGATCATCCCAGCCAAAAAGCATCTTCCGCGGCTTATTGGTGTGAGGGGGCTGGGGCTGCCTGGGGTGCCGACCCCGGGGTGTTGGGCTGTGGATGGGTCCCTATGAAGAGCTGGGGACGGCACGTGGGACCGAGGGTGCCCTGGGTGAGGGACATGTTCTTGGTGCCGCGAGAGCGTGACCGGGGTCTGTAATCACCGGGAAACGTCCCTTACCCGAACATTTACGAGGCCGAAGTGCAGCGTTGGGGTTGTCACTGGCTGACTGCCATGCGAATAAAAGGTTGAGTGCGCACAGGTAATGGCTCTGCGAAAGAAATCCCAAAAAGCTCTTCGTTCACCCCGTTCCCTGACACGTCAGCTCCCAGTCCCTCGCTCTCCCTCCTCTCCAGCCTCGAGCTTTTCCTGTCTGAGCGCTGAGCTCGCACCTCGGCCTCGCCAAAGCAAATCCTCAAAGCAGCAGCTTTTCACCGAAATCTTTGGGGCACCACAGAGCCAGCCCCCCCCAGCCCGCTCCGACCTGCCATCCCCCAGCTCTCGCATCTCCACACCGGGGACCGGCAGCATCCCCGTCCGTCCCCACGGACGCGGCGGGCGGGCGGCAGAGCTCCTGCTGACCCCAGACCTCCCCAGTTTGGGCCTGTGGTGCGGAACTTGGTGGGCTCTGATAAAATGAGAGGGCTGGCCAGCATCTGGTGGTGCTGAAGGGCAAAAAGCACTGGTCTGCACTGGAAAAGGACAGTTCCTCAGGGAAACCCAGCAAAATCCTTGCTGTCCAGTGCCTCTAACCCAAAAAGGGGCTTTTTTTCTGCTGTATTTCCAACGCCACCCGCGGCGCAGGCGAGCCCCAGCGAGGGTTGCTGTTGCGTTTCTGCCTGGCAGATCAGCGAGTTTCTTTTGTTTTGCTTGCTTTTTCTTGTTTTCTTTCTGGGAGGGGGAAGCTGCCTCGCAGAAGTTTCAGAAAAGCTGTGCAATCCGAGAACGGGCTGGCGAGGTTCCAGCGGTGTCTGGAGCTACTGGGAAATCCGGAGCCGGTGCTGCCAGTAAGGTGGGAGCCGCGATAGAGGCTTTGCGCGCGGTCAGCCGGGCTCGCAAATACCCAGCTGCGGTTCTTGCGGGTACGGGGACGCTGCCCCCAGTTACCCAGCGCTGTGCCATTCCCAAAAGGCGCTGGCAGGCCGAGGCCGCGCTCCCAGTTAAGGTGCTGGTGTGGTGGTGTGACTTGTCCCGTCTGCGGCGGCTGCCCGGAGCCGGCTCTCGCCAGCCACGGCATCGGCGAGGTTTGGTTTGGGTTTCCTGTTTTGCCAGCGCATGCTGCTGGGTTTCTGCCATCTGAAACAGCTTTTTCAGCCCTGAAAATTCTTTTTCTATTTTTTTTCTTCCCCCTCCCCCCATCCTCCCTCAAGCAAACAAGGAAAATGTTTCCTATTCTTATTCATTTTTTTTGTGAGAGAAGGAGAAGATTTGGGACAGAGCCGCAGGACAGCGTGCCTCCTGCCTGTCCCAGTGTTTTCTGCCTGTCTCCGGCAGGCTGTAAGCACCAAACCAAATTCCTCCCGGTTATCTGGATCTCCCTTCATCTTCCTAAGTCCAGCCTTGACAACACGAGGGTAAATCCCTGCCTGCTGTTCCCGGCAACGCTGCGTGGGTCAGAAATGTGCGCGCAATCATTGGCAAAGCTGTTTCCTATCAGCCCCCCTCTGCCCATGTTTACTCACGCAATTTCCCGAGGGATTTTGGCATCGCAGCTGTCGATGCCGTAGCCCGCAAGCAGGAAACCTCGCAGCCGCTGCGCAAGGGGATGTGGCAGCAACGGGGCCTCTCTGAGCCCCAAACTGGGGTCCCCTGTCCCCACAGGTTGTGCTTTGCTCTGGGAGCAGGCATGGTGCACAACGAGACTATTCACAGCCACTCAAAATAATACCCGCCACGCCAAAAATACCTGTTGAGACCATTTTATTTCCTCCTGAGTTCGAAGCCTTAAGGATGCACTCAGGTCAGTTTTGTAAACTTTTCTCGGTACCCGGCGGGGGCTGGGACCTTTTCTGGTTTTTAAAGCAAAACTGAGAGGCTCGGGGAACATCCTGACCTACGAGCACAGGCTTTAGCAGAATGCCAAACAACATGGGACTCCAAATAACGACACAAAAGAGGGCGACGTCGGCTGCTAGCCCTCCCTTCTGGGGCTCGCCCCGGGTCTCTGTGAGCACGCGTGCCCTGGGGGATGTCCTTCATCCTTCCTCCTCTTTGCTCGTGGCACATCCAGTCGCAGTCTGTCTTCCAGGTTTTCATCCCCCGTAACGAGCTGAGCATCCTGGAGCTCCCGGGAGCCAGGCAGGCTCCCTTGCTCAGCCCTGGGCGCCTCTTTCAATAGCATGAGCTGGCCCCAGTTCGGCAGAAAACTCCCTTTAACACTGGTGTGGATATAAGTTAACACTCTTCGCTTGATATATCGTGGTAAAGTTAGTCTTGCAGTCCAGATTAGGCTAGACCAGGTCCAGATGATTGATTTTTGCAATGGAAAGAGGTTCAGTTTACATGGAGATAATGAACGGTCCTGGTCTGCAGCCTCACGTGAGCGTGAAACAACAGGAATGAGAGGGACCCGATCCCAGCTGCGGTTCAGCGCGGGAGAAACACTGTCATCGGCGACGGCTGCTTCGGGTATTTCAACAGTAACGCGATGGAGAGCGCTGTAAGGCAAACAGTCCCCAACAGCGACAACACAGCCAGCAAACCTGGTTTTCATCAAAATGTCCTTCTCGGTCGGATCCTGGCATCTGGTGCACACAAGGGTAATTTGAGACTTTTTGGAGACCTAACGCAATCTTCACTCAAGCTGTGAGAAGCACCTACACGGAGAGAAACGGCTTGCGCTTCAAGAGATGGACTCCAGCAGAAGCTCGTCGGGTGGCATCGGGGGGATTTCCATGCTGTTTATTCGGCCAAGGAACTTGGGAAGAGACCAAAACTTAAAGCGCGGGAGATTTCTCCTCTTCATACGAATGTCGTGGCCAGTTTCAGCGATGGAGAGGTTGCTCCTGCGGCGCGTGAACCAAGCCCGCAGGGTGGCACAGCTGTGGTGAAGCAACTGGTCCTGGAACTCAGAGGTCATGAAGTAGTAGAGGACAGGATCCAGGCAGCAGTTGAGGCTCGCCAGGCAGAGGGAGATGGGGTGGAAGCGGAGCGTGCTTCTGTGAACGCCGCAGTCCCGGATGATGTTCTCGATCACCATCATGAAGAAAGGGAAGTTGATGTGGTAGGGGGTGAAGCAGATGAAGAAGACGACGGCACACATCAAGACCATGCGCAAAGCCTTCTGCTTCTCGCTGGTGTTCTGCAGCTGTCCCGGACAATCCCGCAGGGAATGCCACATCTTCCACGTGCAGCAGGCAATGATGCTGAAGGGGATGATGAACCCAAAGAGCTCTGCCACCGTCACCAGCGCAATGGAGGCTCCCGGGCTCAGCTGCTTCACCCCCAGGTCCGAGAAGCACGTGTTGGTGCTGTTGGACAAGGTGGGGCTCCTCACCACAAGCAGAGGTAAGCAGGCCGCCCCGACGAAGAGCCAGACGGCGGCGCTGATGGCTGCGTCGTACCGCCGCTTCCAGTCCTTGGCTTTGAAGGGGTGGAGGAGGAAGAGGTACCGCTGGATGCTGATGCAGGTGAGGAAGCAAATGCTGGCGTACATGTTGAGATACTTCAGGTAGAAGCACACCTGGCAAAGAAAACTCCCAAACGGCCAGGTGTGGTTTATGTAGTAATACATCCGTAAGGGCAGCGAGAGGACGTGAGCCAGGTCGGCCACAGCCAGGTTGATCATGAAGATGACGGCTTTGCTCTTCTTGCTGATGAAGCGGCACAAGACCCAGAGGGCAGCGCTGTTGGCCAGGAGGCCGGGGATGAAGATGAGGGTGTAGGTGGTTGCGTACAGGGTGGACTGGAAGGACATCTGGGGATCGGTACAGTTCCCAGAGGATGCGTTGCTCTCCATCTCGGCCGAGTCTCTTTGCTCACGGGGCGATTACGGTGGGTGGAAGGTTCCTGTAGGGAGTAAAAACAGGGGCTGTAAAGCCAGAAACTTCCCAGCGTTTCCCCACGGGGCGTAAATGCACTTTGGTACGGAAGAGTAAGCTGCGTGTAGGTGTGTGCACAGCGTGTGTGTGCAAGATGGGGGATGAGTGTGCGTTGGGAAGGGTGCAGTGAGGGCAATAATTAGCATCAGCAAACGAGGGTGCTGGCAGGCGGCCGACCGGAGCAGAGGCCGGTGGGAGAGGTGCAGACAGATCCGTCAGAGCTCTGGCTCCAGGTTTAAGGCTGGATTTAGACACTAATAGCCGGCCGAACACGCGCCAGTTGCTCTGCTGGCCCTGCTAACTCAATTCCCGCGCTCATGGCACGCTGTGCAGGCATGGTATTGTAGCAACAGGAATTATCCTCCAGCAGCAGTTCAGGACATGAAGGAAGATAAATAGATCTGCCTTTTAGTTAGAGCAGGAGGTTTTTTTCATCCGTTTCCCCATTTCAGCTCCTCCAGCCGGCGCTGAGGGCGTTAACGGGTCACAGGTATACGTGCAGCTCTGCGGAGAGGTGATGGGTTCTGCCTTTTGTGAGCAGACCCTGTGGGGAAGTGGTCTGCTCCTTGGGGAAGAGGCGGTTTAGCAGCAGCAGGTTACAAACCAAGGGCCTGTGGCATTGTCCGCAGCAGAATGGTGCGATTTTCCCCTCGGGAGCGGAGCCTGGAGCTGCCGGCAGGGTGTGGGGCAGCCTGCTCTTCCCTCCCAGGAGACCAGCGCCTGGTCTGGTCGAGCCCTGAGCACCGCCTGCCGTGGCCACCGAGCCCCTCGGCAGCAGTATTTAATTAAGCAGCGGCCAGTTTCCCACAGCCCTGGGCCTGGTGTTTCCCACAGGGATGGGTTTCTAAAAGCTAATCGCCCACAGCGGGGACTGGGATTCTGCGCCGAGCCCAGCATCGCTTTGAGGCGCGGGATGAAGGCTCCCCTGCCCTGTTCTTCCTCAGGCAGGCAGCTCTTCTGAGGGGCTGTCACATTTTCAGTTTCAGGAGGAAGGTTCTGTGTTTATAGAGAAATCTCTATGCTTGTATGTATATAGGTAAATATAAAATGGCGCCAGCAGCCTCTGCGCTGGCTCCCACCACCCGCACCTCCGACACGGGAAGGATCTGTGCGTTTACCCACATTTCGGTGCGCGAGCGGTGCCGGTGCCCTGCTTTCTGAACCGGGCCCCTGCCAAACTGCCTTCTCCCCTTTGCCCATTTCTCCAGGGTTCGGCTGCAAAACAGCCAGGCTGCAGTGAAACCCAGGCTGCTGGGCCAACGCGCTTTTTGTGCTCGAGCCAGCGGCCCCGGGTCAGAGGTTTGATTCTCTGCTGGGATGAGGGCAGGGGAGCAGGGACATCTGGCACGAGGGGACAGCGGGAAAGAAAACCCTTCGGTTCCTGCAGCATCCCCGCATGCTCCACACCTCAAAACCCGCAAAGGGCTCATGCTCGGCGCTGGCCCCGCTCTCGGCCGGTGACTTTTGCACTGCGGCTGTTAACCCTGGAGAAGTGGTGGTGGGATGCCTTGTCTTCGCATCCCCGTGGAAAACAGGGAGGGAAAACCGCTGGGGAGTGCAAGGAATGCAGCTATTCCTGGTTCTTGTCACAGCTTTCCAGCAACAGAGGTGTTGCTTGCAGGTTTAGGCTTGTGGAAAGGTCCCTGTGCTGCCGTTTCCTCCCCGCCACGCGGCTCAGCCTCCGTCCTAGACCTTGTCCCTGGAGACGTGATGGTGGGGAGCCTGCTTGCCGGTTTTCTCCATTTTTTGGCTTTCCCTGGGAGCGCAGGAGTGCCTGTTTCTTGGCGGGATGGCTGGGTGTCACTCCTGGTACCCAACACTTTCAGTTTTTGGTGACAGCACCTGGCAGGAAAGCAGGGAGCTCCCCGCTGGTCTGGGTTCAGGCCAGCACTCATTCACTACAATATTTCCTGAAAGGGGGGATTCTAAAAATTTATTATTTTTTTTTTTTTTTTAGTTTTTGCCTTCCCTCCCTCGTACACCTTGCCCCGAGCCCCTCCAGCTCCCCCCGTGTTTCGCCGTCGGTGATGCCGACGTTGGGGCAGGGATGCTCCCGTGGGCTTTGGCAGGGGATTCGTTCAGCGGCTTCACACAGCTTGCACAAAAGGCTCCCTGCCATTCCCTGGCTGTTTTCCTGTTTCATCCGTGCACGGAAAGCAGGGCCGGGGGGGGCTTTCTTTTAAGCGGCAAAGCTGAGTTTTATCCAGCTGTGTGCTGAACTTACGGAGCAGGGACTGGTGTAGCTACTGGAAGGGGAAGACCACCGGTTGTGGATGTAGCGCTGCAATTCATTAAACATCAAGGAACTTGGCGATTAATTAGGAGGTTAAAACAGCCGTGGTTCTTTCTCTGAGCGTGTCAGCGGTGTCTGCTCCTGGAGGCGTACGTGGCTGTCGTTATTGGAAATGGCCTGGCTGCTCTGAATCACCCTGCGCCCCACCCAGCCGGCGTGGCTGCTGGACTGCGATTGCGGCTCCCGCGTTCACTGGCAAACTCGCCCTCATCTTTTCCGTGGGATGGTTGGCTAAACTGGGCAAAAGCTGTGCTCCGGGTGCGGCTGGGGGAGAGCCCTGGGGCTGGGGTGCAGCGGGGGGCTGGGGCAGAGCTGCTGCCCCTCAACCCTGCGCAAGCCTGGGATGCTGGAGGGAAAAGCAGTCTAGGGAAAAAAATAAAAAATAAAAGAAAAAAATCTACTTTTGGCTTGAAATAAGCTCCAGATTTGAAGTAGTAGAAGGTTTCTGGCACTTGTGTTTTAAGCACTAGTTTTGTTTAATCCCGGCACTAATAGGAAATGTGTAAACAGAGACGATGGGTTATGGCAGCTTCTGTCAGCAACGACAGAATGGAAGTATTTTGGGTAAAACAGGCTTTCCCCCCAGACCCCTGTGTACAGCAGCCTGCTCCGCTCACCCACCCCGCGGAGCCATGCGAGACAAATACGTGGGCGCTGTCAGCAGCTGCCGAGGATGTGACACCAGCTTCTGCCCGATAGCATCTCTTGAAGAAGGAGGAAAATTAAAAAAAAAAAAAAAATAACGCCGCTCAAAACTGTGATAGCTTCCATCTACAGAAGAAAACACACAGCAGAAATCGAGCTTACCTTCCTGCGACTCCCATCCTTCGGGGGGGTGACATCCATGCTAGAGAGCCGCAGGAGCGAGCTTTCCGCTCTTATTTCCCACCGACTCTCGCAGCGATCCCAGCCCCCGCGACTCCCCGCTCAACTTCCACATGTTTTTGGAGAGCTGGAATCCTGCCGGCATCTGCAACCCAGCGCGCTGGTGGCTGCAGAACAGGAAATCCTGTATTTTGTCTCTCTCTGCCACACAAAACGTGTACGGCTAATGACGTTGAAACCGCTGGGAAGGCGATGACGTCGATCGATCCGACCTCGGATGTGGGTTTCTTTTTTCTTTCTGCCCAGCAGTTGTGTTGGGTGAGGGTTCCCTTCGGTCGAGCTGCTTCTGCCGTTATCCACGGTCACTTGCCATTTGCTTCCTAAAAGCTATAAAATACAGAAGCAGAAACCTTCCAGTAAGCGCTCGCTGAAGGAAAACCGAGAGCTGTGCCGGTGGCGGTTACTGGAAGGTAGCAATTTTCCCTCATTTCCTTGGAAGTTGGGTTAGCCTCAGACTATCAAGGCTATAGGCTAAAGCTAAGGGTTTAAACTTTATTTCTGAAATCATTTGATGGTTTAAGGTGGAGATTTTCCCAAAACACTGTTGGTTTTAAAAAAAAACCAACCCATAATGTGCATCATTCCCAATTTTTCTTTTTTCTCCTTTAATTCCTTTGCTGTGTGTATATATAAATACATGTATAATTTTTAGTTCTGCCTGCTAGGAATGACCTCCCTTTCTGAAGTGCTGAAAACCAGCAAGCATATATCGTAGTGTAACTTATTCTGAGCTGCTTTATTTCCAGCTGAGCAGTTCTACGCGATACACGGTGTCACATCTTATGGTCCAGGGCTTGAGAGGATAATATGGCTGTTGGCATCGTTCCCTTTTTTACTGTAGGTGATGTATAAAAAGAAATATTCTTGCTTGATTCATCTATTTTCTGTCATTGGTCCCATGACCCCGCAAAATTGACAGAAACAGAACTGGAAGAGAAATGAAAGAAGGAAGCTGTTAAACCTTTCGCTGCAGGACAAGCTCAGGGTCTGGGGTCAAGCGTGCGTCTCCCCCCGCAGCAGCTGAGCCCACCGGCTCTGCCGGCCGCGCCGTCGCCAGGGTTTCTCCGCGCTGGCAGCGGCGCTGCTCACGGGGACCTGAGCAGCCGTGCCGTGGAGTCGTGCTTCGTGACAGCAGCGTAGAGAATGGAGAAGAGGATACTTGACGTGGAGTGCCCTGTGGTCAGTGGAGATGCAGTTACTTAAATCCGTGGGTCAATGTCCTCAGGAAGGCAAAAATCTTCACAAATTTGAAAAAATTTGCAAAATGTTCAGACTTGTAGAAGGGAGGCTGGCACTGCGCTCCATCCCTCTCCAGAGGTTAAAGGTTCATCCCAAAGTGAGGTGGCTGTTTTATCAGGATATCCTGCCGAGGACATCCTACTGCCGTGTCCAAAGCACACATCCAGCGCTGTATCCCATCTCCCAGCCCTATTTTTAGGGCTGCTGGAGAAGGAGAGGTCAGTGGGCGTCAGACCGTAGCGAGGGTCGGGCTCCCACCTCGGGTTCGTAACCACGCCAAGTCCTCTCTTCATCTGCTCATCATCTTTTTGCAGAGCTTCTGCAGAAGATCGCAGCCTTCCTGGTTGTGAAAAGCTGACAGGTTGACAGGCCTCAAGCCTCTGCCTTCAACACACACTAATCGATCTCTCCATTCTTCTTTTGACTGCGTGTATATTTTTATTTAGCATTTCTGCTCTTCTGGCTCATCACCGATCCCACACATTCATTTTACGCTACACAGTGCTACGCTTCCAAAGGCAGAAACACAAAGGAGTTTTTAAATAACTGTGAGACTTTATCTGAGGCCTCCAGAAAAAGGTTGCCTTCGCCTTTGGCCTGGTATCCTGTGGGCAGAAGGCCAAGTGCATACGCTCAGCATCTCTCTACGCGCTCAGGATTTAGAACTATCTGACAGGATGCATCTGAAGGATGTAGGAAAAACAGCGGGCTGTTCAGGAGGAGGAGGAGGTCTTACTCACACAAAGCAGCTCACCCTTGCGCAGAGATTTGCTACGGCTGAACCGGAACCGTCGGCACGTGGTCGGCGGGGCTGGGCGAGTCCCCGGTGCCCTGTGGCACACAGTCCCTCTCGCCACCGCACAGTGGCCTCCAGAGAGGCAGCATTTTTAGGAAGCCTTGGTTTATTTTACAGGAGATAATTGTCAGTCACTAGCTACCTTTTTGGGCTAAGCCCTTGTGCAATCCACAGACACAGCGTTTTTGGTCAAAATGGCTTTAAACTGAAAGAAGGTAGATTTAGATTAGATATAAGGAAGAAATTCTTCACGGTGAGGGTGCTGAGGCACTGGAATGGGTTGCCCCGAAAGGCAGTGGATGCCCCATCCCTAGAAGTGTCCAAGGCCAGGATGGACAGGGCTTTGAGCAACCTGGTCTGGTGGAAGGTGTCCCTGCCCAGGGCAGAGGGTTTGGACTGGATGGGCTTTAAGGTCCCTTCCAACCCAAACCATTCCATGGTTCTATGAAAATGCACCCGTCATAGCCCCAAAATTTGTTAAATGCAGCGAAGGGTTTTCATATTTTTGAGCTGGCTGCTAGTCGTTGAGCTAGTATCCTGCATTTACAGCATATTTTGGTTTTTCTCTGGTCATTTCATTTAAGGAAAGAAAATGAAGCCTGAGGTACTCACAGGATCCTATATCTCAGAACCTGAGGCTGCAGAAAGGCATTAAATCCCATGGGGTTTCTTTCCAAATATGTTTGCTGTAGAGCACGGGAGGGCCCTTTCTCAAGCAGGAGAGGAATTACCAGACCTCTGATACCAGTTAAGATGGGGTGGCCATTAGCTGGCACTGCAAACACATTTTCTTTTGCTAACAGGTGAGTGGCTCATGTGCTAGAGAAGGAGAATCAGTCACGCCGTGGTTTTGCCCAGGGCTGTGCCATCAGGGGACGTGCACTGCCATCGGTGTGTATGGCTTGGAGACCTCACTGTGTTTCTACCCTGAGCAGTTCCCTTCGGGGTGAGGCTTGACGTAGGGTTGCTCCAGCACCAGGAGCCAGTGGAGCCCTCCGTATCCATCCTTCACAAACCTGCGTAGCCCTACCCAGCCTCTTGATTTGGTCATCCTCTGCCTTTCGGTGGCATCTCTGTTGAAGGACTTATTTTTGTGTCTGCCCAAGAAGGACGAAGATGCCTTCTTTTCATAGCTGATGAGTCTGGGCAGTGGGACCAGCAGGAGAGAGAATCCAGGAGCAACACCATGAAATTGTATTTTCTCTTGTCAAAATAATAAACGTGTTTTGTAGTGGCAGGAAAGGGGGTGAATTACAGGAACTGGAGCTGGGCACATTTTGCCTTTGAAAGTGAGAGAGCTCTGGCAGGCAAAGCCAACACCTGCAGCTCAGGGTCGTGTGTCAGATCCAGCGCCTCCTAGTCGGGTAGGCAGCCGAAATGCTGTCCCCCTCGACAGTAACACTGGCTTCATCTGTTCTTCTCCTCAGACACACTGCTGAGGTTTTGGAGGACTTGAGCTAAAAGCTTTGAGTTTCACATATGGATTTGTGGAGGCCAAACTGATAGTCTTTGACTTTCTCCGTGCTTCCAGAAAATTATAAGTTTTCCTTGGTCTCTTTTTACTTTGAATCCTTGCTCCCTAGGCTAGCTCACCATCATGACCATCTCGGCTAACTTTCTGTCGTGGTTTAACCCCACCCAGCAACTCAGCACCACACAGCCCGTTTAACTCTATCCTAGCCAAAACCAGTACGCTTTCCCACGGTGATGGTGAACGTTATCCCTCATGGAGCCGTCAGATTCGTTGTTAAGGGTGGGAGAGCCACAATTACTCTTTGGACATTCGGATGCTGGAGCAGGTATTCCCATGCTGGGTCTGCGTTACAGCTTTCAGCACGTAGGGGACAATAGTTACGAATTTCTGCTTTACCAATCTTGTCGCCGATGGTGCGAGTGCTTTTTAAAGCCATATGGATCTGCAAAATCATTGTTGGGTGAGATATAGAGAGATGGTTTCCGTGGTCTTGCCTGCATGTAAGGATGATAGCAGTCACTCCTCACCCGCAGCACAGCTATTCCCACGGAGGACCTTTCTCTCCCCAAAATACCTCTAAATCCCATGGAAGTGTTGTAGTTTAAAAACAAAATAAAAATAAACACCAGTCATTAGAATGGGGTGAAAACCCTTCTGTAGAGCAGCAATCAACCTGTTTGAGAACAAGGCAAGTTGATGCACTCCTCTTGAACTCCTTGAATCAAGGAGGAGCCAATCCCATTCAGTTTTCTGGGTATAAGTGATAACTATGAAACTCAGCTTATGTTTGCAAAAATGCGTTTATTTTTTTAAGCATTGGTTTTTGGAAAGGAAAATGTAGGACAAGCTACATCGTTACCATAACAGTGCCTTCCATTTGTTCTCACCTGATGGATGGAGAATTCTATGAGAAAGCAATCACAGTAAACAGCTCCCAGTCACATTCTAGCCGATCAACCTCCACAAAAATCCTCAAAACAACCATTGAAACTGAAGTCTCCTTCATTGACAATATTGTACAGCATCTAGCTCATGAGAAAATTGCTGAACTGGCAAAAATTCTGTTATGCACGCTTAACTGTTTACCTGAGCATCAACCTCTGCTCACAGTCGTAAAGGGACCACGTGTGGTGTGTACACGTCTGTGTATCACCGGCATAATGAGCTGCCGGTTAAATCGGAGAAGACATTTCCGTTGATTTCAGGTTTTTGTTTGCTTACTCTGCAGCTTTCTCACCAGAAAACTGGAGAAGCCTGCAATAAAACTCTCTCTGTGGAAGTTGCTTCCTGCAGATTGGCATATTTGGCATTTTCAGGTGTAAGATTAAATTCATCGTACCGTAGTCCGTGATGATCTTCTCACAAGTGGGAAGAGCACTACAAGAGCTTGTTGTATTTAACCAGCATGTCTGCTGCTTTTCAGAGGAACTCCAGTGTAATGGCTGTTTACACCTGGCTATTGTTTGCTTTTTCCCATTTTGTTGTAAAACAGTTAAGTGGGAAAACGTATCATGTGGAAAAGTTTTGGCTGCGTTAGAACATAAGTGGAATTGAGTGGTTAGATTTCAAATATACTTAACAAGTGTTTCCAGTATTTCTTCTATTTTTGTAGCAACAGGATTAGGGGTAACGGTTTCAAAACAGAGGGAGGTAGATTTAGGCTAGATATTAGGAAAAACTTTTTTACACTGAGGGTGGTGGAGCACTGGCCCAGGTTGCCCAGAGAGGTGGTAGATGCCCCGTCCCTGGAAACATTCCAGGCCAGGTTGGCCGGGGCTCTGAGCAACCTGATCTGGTTGGAGATGTCCCTGCTCCTGGCAGGGGGGTTGGACTGGATGACCTTTGAAGATCCCTTCCAACCCTAACCATTCTATGATTCTATGTTGAGATGCTGGCACTGGTGCTTACTGAGAATCGTACAGGTTCCTTTTGAAAACACAAAGGCAATAAAATCAGTGCCTGTGTGCAGCCAAAACAATCCTCAGGTGGCACAATGATACCCTTGACACCCTTACACCAAGTGGGTGAACTTGGCCGAAGAGCTGCCCCCACAGGGGTAAAGGGCGCCCTTTCCTTTTCATATCTTCCTAGCGAGTGAAGTTATAAAAATGTAAACATTAAGATCGTGAGAGGAGCTGGTGGAAAAAATCACAATGAATAATTTACTTAAGAAACCAGCCTTTGCTCTATCTGTGAAACCACCCGGGCAAGGACATTTCACAGGGTGGATCCATCACAGGTACTTCTGGGCCAAAGAGGCCATGCACAGAAGACAGCAAGGACCTGAATGGTGCCACCAGCATCATCAAACCCACCGATGCCGAGTCTGGCCGTGCCCGGCCCGTGGCGCGCTCCCCGTGCTCCTGCCCCTCAAGGTCCAAAGACGAAGGCCACGTGCTGATGCCCACTTTGCCCCTGGGGGCAGCTCAGAAGGGAAGGAAGTCCCTCTGAGCAAGGGAAGGTCCCACTCTCTGGAGTGTTTGAGGAGCCATCAGGAGAATTTGTCCTGCAGAGGGTCCTGCACTGGCTGTGGGTGCAAGTTATGGGATGCACCAGCCATTAAGGAGCAAACTTAGAGCTGGGTGAGGAGGAAATAACGCACAAGAGCAGCAGGAGGGGTGCGGGAAAGGCAAAGCAGAGGTTCAGTGTGGTGACCAATGGGATGTGCTCAAGGCCGGGGCTGCCATGCTGAGGCAAGCTGCCAACCTTCACGCGTCTGCGGGCCTGAGTGCAGAGACCAAAACTGCCATTTATTGTTACTGGCCATTTCCAGGTTCTCGTATGCATTGTGTGTTTTTAGCAGAGAGGACACTTCAGCAGATGTCAGTGCGTGGATGAGGGATTGTCTTTGGCTTGATCGTAGAGCCATGGGCTTGGGAAAACAGAAGAACAGCTCCTGGGACGGTTCCACCATTTCCTAGCGAAAGCTTCTTCGCTCCCTCCTGTATATTTTCTAGTCCAGCGAGGTCAGGCGTGGGTGGCACAGCGGGAGGTGTAGTCATGCCAGTTGGGTTGCTCATCAGCTTCCAACACATCGGTCTTAAACAGAGTTTTATCTTCTATATATCGAAAGATTTCCACTGCCACAAAACTCCCCTGAACAAACCTCCACAGCGGAATTGGTCATCGAGTGTCCCAGGACAGTCCTAGATTTCATATAAAATATCTTAATTCTTTTCAGCTGGCTTTCTCGTCATTCCTTAATTGATGAGGCACTCTCTTTGCTCATAAGTCGACTCCTGATGACCATGCTGCTGTGCCTTGATATCTGGTCCTGAAACTCTGACGTCATAAAGAAATACAGGATCGGATCCAAACAGCAGTCCAGGCTCGCAAGACTTAAGCAAAAGGGTTGGATGTAGAGCGTGACGGTGCTCAGGAAGCAGTCTGTAATGACGTTTTCCTTCACCAACATGTAGAAAAAGAAGTTGATGTGGTATGGTGCAAAACACACGCAGAACACAACAGCGCACATGGAAACCATCCTTAAAGCCCTCCGCCTCTCGCTGCTGTTTTGCAGCGGTATCTGGAATCCTCGAAGAGAGTCCTTTGTTTTCCAAGTACAGAATAAAATTATGATGAGCGGGCCGATGAACCCAAAGAGCTCCGCCGTACCTGCCATCAGCACGGTGGCCACCTTGCTGTTGATCTGCCGGACTTGAAGGTCTGCAAAGCAAGTATTGGTGGTGTTGGCTAGGCCGTAGCTGCGCATGATGGGGAACGGCAAGCAGGCCACCCCAACGAAGAGCCACACCACAGCGCTGATGGCCACGTCGTACCGCCGCTTCCAGTTCTTGGCTTTGAATGGCTGATACAGGAAGAAATACCTCTGAATGCTGATGCAGGTGAGGAAACAAATGCTGGCATACATGTTGAGGTACTTCAGGTAGAAGCACAGTAAGCAAAGGAACCTCCCAAAAGGCCACGTGGAGTTAATATAATAGTATATTCGCAGTGGCAGCGAGAGGACGTGAGCCAGGTCGGCCATGGCCAGGTTGATCATGAAGATGACGGCTTTGTTCTTCTTGCTGATGAAGCGGCACAAGACCCAGAGGGCAGCGCTGTTGGCCAGGAGGCCCGGGATGAAGATGAGGGTGTAGGTGGTTGCGTACAGGCTGTTTTTGAAGGTTATGTTGTGACTGGAGCAGGTCTGGTTGCTTTGCATCATGACTGGGCTGCTGGAAACATTTGTTGTGGTGTAGGGTGGGTGGGTCATTCCTGTAGAGAACAAAAACAGGGGCTGTAAAGGCAAAGGCACTGCAAGAGTTGTTGACATTCACATTTGCACTTCCTATTTGACTATTCAGTGTGAGGTAGAGGTTTGGAAGTGTCTTCTGTGCTAGGCATTGCGTGGGTGGCCCCATCAGTGGACCTCATGGACCCACCTTCTCCCACCACACGGAGAAGAGGAGCAGGGAGCAGGTTTGAAAAGTTTGGCTGTTGTAGATGCAGGCAGTGCTGCTGTGTACCCAAGCTAACGTAACAAGCAGAGACCTCATCAGATCACCAGCCTCCATTTCTCACCGCCCTAGCAGCCTCAGTTTAACATTTTTTTTCCACCAGATAATTTCTGGTGGAAAATTTCTGGCTCTCCTTTGATTCAGATGTGTAGGGATGGTAAAACGTCACATGCTGAGCTGTTGGGCCATCTTTCTTTTGTTGGCTTGTGCAACTGAAACTTGTCTTCAGTAGAGTAACCCAGTGATTCCCGTGTCTAAGACAACGGTTACAATTGAACATCAGCTTGCTATTTCACGGGGCACTGCAGATGCTGACTCAGTCCTCCTGACTGATTTCCTGCACCACCGGCAAGGGGCATTCGCCAGAAAAAGCGTCTCTTTAGGTAGATGTTAGTAACTCCTCCCCTGTTACTAATGCTCTTTTCCTTCATGTTACCAAAAAAGAGCAGCATTTAGAGCTCTCCAGTGACAAAGAACACAAATCGCTGTTTTTTCGGCTTGTTAAACCATTGTGTTACTTGGACCTGGCAGCTCATACAGATGCTGCTCAAGGCTGCCATGGTGGGCTGTAATTCAGGCCCCAGAGGTGGCACGGTCCCAGGATGGGACACAGGCCACCCTCACTGCAGCTGCAGTGGCTCTGGCTGATGCTGATAGTGAGCAGGGCCTGCTAACCACTCCCTAAACAGATCCTGCTGCCAACTTTCTTGCTTTTCTCTTTAAACTTGTCTTTCATTTTCTCATGGTCTTCAAAAAGCGCATTCTGCAGGTTTATCTATCTCCTGCAGCACCCTCAGCTTTAGCAACTGGGCTGCATCCTTCAGTTGCACCAAACATCAAAAAAAATGCTGTAGTTGAGAAACCCTCTATCTAATCCTCCTCCTTCCCCAAGATGGCACAAGTATATGGAGGCCAGGTGGCTCAGAGGCTGGTTTTGTCCCTCCAGGACAATCCCTCCAGCCTGTAGTTTGCTTCCAGTAACGCCCAGCTCAAGTCAGCTCTGGGATGAGATGCTCTGCATTGTGGTGGGGTGTCCCCAGCAGCCCCCGTCCCAGGACACCACAGCCTTACTCCTATCACAAGGCCGGAACATGTCTGTGAGGAGGGAAGAGGGCTCAAAAGGCGCTGGAGATGAGGAGGAAAGATGCATCTGGCCCACAGCCTTATCTCCAGTGGTCTGAGAAGCAACGTTGGAGGCCTCCCGCTCTGCTTTCTGCTGCTCCTCAGGACACTGAGGCAGGGAGTGGACACGGCATGGAGCAGAGCACTGCAGTGTTCGCTGTTGCTTCTCAGACCAGTAAAGTTGGGCTCCATCCCGTTTCTTGAGAGTGCTGGGAATTTCTGATGCCCTGGATGTTTGTGATCCCTTTCCATCTGGTTTGCCTGCAGCTCTAGCTGGACATGTGGTGTCCAAGAAGAGCACTGCTCACTACACCAATTTCTCTTCCTTTGGGTGACCTCCCACTTTGCCAAGAAGCCATTAAAGCCACTTCCAAAGTTAGGAGCTGCCTGGCTTCCCTTGGATGACAAGGTTAGGCTGACTGCCTGGTGCTCCTCCAAAACCCCAGTGCTAGGTGGCCGTTGAAACCACGGAGGACTAGGTACATTTGCAAAATGCTCTATTTTAAGGACACGCTCATATTTAAATGCTGGCCAGTGGACACGTGTTCTTCGGTTCAAATGAGTCATAGCCGTCAGCGTACTGCTTGAGGTCCCTCCGTACAGTTGGCCCTTATTTACATTTCATGTGACAGCCAGGGACCAGACCGCAACGTCAGCAATCAGAACAATCAAGTTCAGGCTGCTGACTCAAACGGGCCCCTGCATGGAGTCATTTAGGGTAAACCGAGGTGTCCAGGATGCGTCTGCTGTAACATGAGGGCGACGCCGAGTTAACGCGCCCGATACCAGCATCCAGCCTTCACTTTCTGATGGCGGCACGCAGAGGAGCGCAGGGCTGGGCTGCAGCCTGCCTGAGACCATGGTGGAGCCCACAGCATGGACAGGTTCCTCCTCGGCCTTCATCTGCATCTGCTAATTGTCCACAAGGTGTCACAGTTAATCAAAATTTCACTTCTTTGCCCTGCTCTGTAAGGCAGTTTTCTAAGCGCCAAGGGTGAGGGCCGTGTGGCAGACGTGCTGGTGTGGTGATGTTCTCATGAGGTTGTGTTGCTACCCTCTAGCGTAATCCCAAACTGAAAAACCCTTGTGTTGATGAATAACTGATGTTAGGGAAATAAAAAAACAACTCTTGGGAGTGGTCATCATACTGCTAATGTTCAGAGGGAGAAGCGTCCTGGAAAGCTGCGCTTTGATGGAGACCAGGGAGCTGCTTTGAAACTTGGAACCCAAAGGTTATAAAACTCAACCTGTGGAAATGCAGGTGATGTCCCGTCCCCACCACCCTGAGCAAACACCGTGACTGATGAGCAGGAGACGTACTGCCCGTGGAGGCAGGAAAGGCCTCTCCTTCACGTTCAGTGAGCTCAGGGTCAGGCCGTTTACAAAATAATTGCATTTCTGCCCTTCCTCCCACTTCTCCTGCTCAGATTGAAGCCCCACTGTCCTCTTGTCTTCCCACCTGTGCACAAAAGCAGGCACACAGGGATGCCACCAAACATCTGACTGAAGCTGGGTCTCCAAAGCTGTTGGGAAAGTCAAGTCTTTCGCTGTACCATGTGTGTACCGAAAAGGCAGAAGGCGGAAAGCTCCGACAGATTTTATCAACGCTTAGTTATCTATTGCAGGGAGACGCCTCCTACTGCAACATCGCTTTTAGAATATGAAATTTGGAAAAATTGGTAGTAAACAAATAGACTGTTACCAATGTACTGTCTTTTGCATTTTCATTAGTCTGTATTTCTGAGGCTGCTGCAGTAAGGACATAACTAAGCGTGCACGTTATTACTTGTAGCTGGATGTTTGGAAACTAAAAGTGGCATTTCCAGGAAAAAGATGTTCATCCTGATAGGACTGAGAAGCACAGGAATGTCATTCCAGAGTCCTGGCTCTTTCTGGCAAGCCCATCAGCAGACGGGTTAATTGATTTGATTAAAACACAAATGCCTCTACCCTCTGCCCTCAGAGAACATCTCACGCTACAGCACCCGCGCTTCGATACGAAACCTCCGCAGTCAGAAGTGGAAAGTTCTACAGTTAAGGGTACTTTTTCTGGTTTTCTTCTTCCACAAAAAAAAAAAAGGAGCAGTTCTGGGTTGTCTGATCTGTTGTGATGAGATGTTTTCGTTTTGCAACACCGCTCTGGGTCTCACTTCTGCAGTGCCAGCGGCTGAAGGAGCCGGCCGTGCCCACGCTGCGGGACGCCGCCAGCCTGGCCGGGCGCCTGCTCCGGGCTGGGCAACGGCTGTCCGGCGGATGGACCTGCATCACGGATGCAATTCCCACGGCTGCCGATGTTTGCCAAAGTCCCAGCACTTTCGCTTGCCGCCAGCAAACGTGCCCCAGAACAAAAATCACATTCTTGCCTCACACGCCCCACAGCTCCAGCCTGCTGCTGAGCTCCTCTCCCCACAAACCTGCCGCAAGCCAGATCTGACACGCCGGCTCACCTTGGTGCCTTTCCCTTTTGATTGACTTCAAGAAATCTCAGATTCAGGTGCCACCCGCGATGAATCCTGCCTATCGCTGCCAAACTGCAGCCGTGCTGTTCTGCTGAGCTGCCGGTGCGAGGGAACCAAGCCCACCAGTAAGCCCCTCTCACAAAGTACAGCCTGAAAGCGTCAGCCCGTGGAGTAAGGTACGTTTTAATCCAGTGACTGCAGTCTGAATGAGGAGTTGAAACTGGTCAGGAGTCTCAATAACAAACACAAGTCCAAGCAATCTTGCTGTTTTTGCCATGCTGTGACCCCCTGGCTAATGTTAATTTCCTACTGCTGTAATTCAGTCAAAGAGCGTTGGATGGCACCAAGACAGGCAGCGTGGAGGTTTTTTTTTTACAGTAATATAAACCACCATTAGAAAAAACTGCTTTGCAATTTCCCTTACTATCAAGTATGATTTTAGAATAAAAGCTATTCCCTGAGAAATCAGGTGAGAGAAGGAAATTGTGCCTCATAATGACACCGGAGAGCAGTTGGAGAACCGCTGATTGCCTACGCTATAACATTTTGCTTTCTCTACCCACGGCGATTTCATGCAGCCGCTGTTTCAATTCCTCCATGTGTTCACACAGAGGATTGGCGCGCGAGGAGGGCTGCTGTATTTTTGAGACTCAGAAGCGCCACAAATCTCCTGCCGGCAAGAGCCAAGCCCAGAGGAAAAGCCCAGGCTCTCCCAAGGAGAGCCAAGGTTTTGTAGGAAACGGCCCAGGATCATTCCAGATCGCAAAGAGAGAGCTTAAAAGCAGGCTTACCTTCCCAGGCAGCACCCCAGCTAAGCGCAACCGTGCAGTCAGGAGGAAGTGGAGTGCCCGGGCTGCACCGCCGCAGCCGTGTTTCGGCGTGCGCAGCGACCTGAGTGACATCACGAAGCTCTGCAAGGTGCTGCTTTGCCTGGGGCTCGGCGCTGGGGTGGCCGCCGGCTTCCCAGCCCCTACCCGCTTTGGTGGGACCCGCTCGCTCGGCTCCCGGCCACGCTGAGCTCGGTGCCGGCCAGGCGTACACACGCTTCCCCCGCTGTCAGGTTCGTGTGCCTCCGTCCTGGGTGTTTTCTCTCCCGCTGCTCCGCCGGGACAGCTCAGCACCCCTCGGGCTGCTGCGGGAGAAGGTCTCAAGGGCAGCTGGGTGCTGTTCTGTGAAGGGCGCCCCTTCCTCCTCTCCCACTCTTCCTCCTCTCCAAGCGCAGCTCCAAGCTGACCGTGGAAACGCTCCCGAGGTTTCTGCTCCTCCCTGGAAAGTTCAGCTTTGCCCTCGCCCCCCGGCCGCGGGGCTGCAGGCAGTCACTGCTGGGTGGGGGGCTGCTCTGTTGCACCTAGAGCTCCATCCTCTCGCTGCTGAACTCCAACTTACCAACAGCTTTTTATAGCCTTCGTGTGCGCCTTGCTTGACATTTCTCCTGAACTAAATAAGCAGGCAGCTCAGTTTACGCTTGCTGGAGCTCGCTGCCAGCTATGTCAAACGCTGGCACTTCTTAAATTGTTTCAAGCAGTGGGGTGAAATCCAGCCTCACCCTTATCCCGGGGGGTTCGTGAGCCTGGGACTCCAGCCACGCAGAGGATCTGATTGTCCGGATTTTCAGAAGGGCACTGGGAATCTGACCTGCTTTGCCTCTTCAGGACCGGCCTCTGGCTTGCGGCACGCGACCGGCCCTGCAGCTCAGCAGTTAAACTCTCGCTCTGTCATGGTTTAAGAGTGTGAAATAGAGCATCGCTGCACCTACCGCCGGACTTGGGGACAACAGAGGTGTTGATGTCCACCCAGAAACCTCAGAAACGCAAAACCGGTGGCTCCAGTTCCAGTCAGAATACTCCACAGTGAACCTTCCCTGTAATGCAGCGCTGTGCATTACAGGCCGTCCTGTTTCCATGAATTGTTGGAGGAGGCTGGTAGAAGCTGGGAGATTGTCAGATGTTTATTTTAAAATTATTTATATGGGCTTCATGAAAAGCAATAGCAAGCTTTTGGCCAGTGTTGCAGTGTTTATCAGTACATCCTGTTTAGCTGATTTTTAAAGTTGTTCAACAGCAATGGGGACGTATTCACTGGAACTTCTCCAGCCACAAAGTTGCCTTTAACGTTAAATCACCGCACAACGCTCTGCAGCCCAGCAAGCCAAGCAGAGCATCATTTGGGAATGGCAATTCAGAACCCGCTCACTGGTTGACCTGAGTAGTGTTTGTGGAAAACAGGCGTTATCAACTCCTCAGCAGATGCTCTCTTGTCTGCATGAGCTTCCATCTGTAGCGCGTCCGTCCCTCCCTCAGTTGTCACTAACAGAGGGGACTGGTTTGAGCAAAAGCCACAATCTGTGTAGAGAGGAGAGACGAAGTTAATCACAGCTGCGCTTGTACATAGAGTCATAGCATCACAGAAGGGTTTGGGTGGGAAGGGAGCATTAAAGCCCACCCAGTCCAACCCCCCTGCAAGGAGCAGGGACATCTCCAACCAGATCAGGTTGCTCAGAGCCCCGGCCAACCTGGCCTGGAATGTTTCCAGGGATGGGGCATCCACCACCTCTCTGGGCACCCTGTTCCAGTGTTCCACCACCCTCAGTGTAACAAATTTCTTCCTGCTATCTAATCTAAATCTACCTCCCTCTGTTTTAAAACCCCTACTCCTGTCACAACAGGACCTGATGAAGAGTTTCTCCCCATCTTTCTTGTAGGCTCCCTTTAGGTACTGAAGGACTGCTGTAAGGTCTCCCTGGAGCCTCCTCTTCTCAGTGTGTGAAACATTGCAGGCACAAAAGTAAGCTATCGCAATAAAAAAGGGGGCTTGTGAAAATACACCGCGTACTTAGGGGCAAGTCTGCTTACAGAAGAGCTGCAGCTCCTGTGCTCAGGCACAGAAATTGCTCTGGCAGCCGAGTGCAGGGCAGATTGTTTTACAAGACGTGCAGGACCAGGACAGAGATTTAAAGGCAAAAGTCATATAAAACCTGCAGAACAGTTCTGTTGAATTTCTTCGTGCTTAAATTGACCCAGTTGCAAAGTGGGGGTAACATTTTCCTGGCTGAAAGTGAAGGATGTTTGCTGGCTGGGCTTTTGTAAGACTCAGATCACGCACATTCAAAAAACTCGTAGGTCAGCTGCCCGGTGCGATGCGCGCTTGGTGCTGGAGGAGGACTCTGGTCCAGCCAGCCTGGAGGATCTGAACCCTGCTTGCTGGTTTTGCATATCCGTTATCCTGCAGGCAAGGAGCGAGGAAGTGGCTTTTTCTGCTGATAAAACCAAACTTACTCTAGGGATTTTGCAGACAGTTACACTGGTTACAGACGTACTTTCCCTGTAGATCTCTTTGCCCTCATACATAATGGTAAAACGTCGATTTGCATCGCGTGCCTAGGACTGTTCCCGCTCTTGGTTATCGTTTACCAGAGTAACGAGCTTGCTGGAAATACCTGATGACCTGCATTAGAGGGGCTTTGGCTCCAGGAAAACAGCACGGGCAGTATTTCCTGGAGGTCGGAGCAGGAGCTTGCCCTCAGCTGTATTTGCGCCGCGGGGTGGGTTACTTGCAGACCTTCCGCGGGGTGGTCTGCAGCACGGCTTCGGTGTCCTGCACCGCGGTGGTGAGGAGCCGGCGCGGAGCAGCCTCCCCAGTGAGCGGATGCCCAGGCGGCCGCGGCCAGCAGAGCCCAGCTGCCAGATCAGGGGGCACCGAGGGGTCAGCCACAGCTGCTGGGCGTTGGCGGCCGCAGCGCGTCGGTGCCGCCACCGCCGCCGTTGTGCGATCAATAATTGAGCAATGCACGCTCTCACGGCTTTAATGCGAAAAATAGCTCCAGACGTGCCTGGTTGTGTGTAAGGAAACCTGTGTCAACGTGCGAGAACAAACATGTGGAGAAACACCTTACTGTGCCGTTTTCATGCTCCTGCTTCCTTTCTGAGCTCTTTTCCAAAAGCCAAAATTAGGTTGCTGCTCTGTGACTTACCAGGCAATAGCAGCATCAATGCGGTTTAGTTCAGAGAATATTCGAAGCAGTATTTTTTAGATATGCATGTTTTGCACACGCCTAAGGGAAGAAATCATATAAGGAAAAAAAAATCAAGCTCCAGTGAAATAAATTACAGCCCTTTAGTGGGAACCAGGGAAAAAACAATGGGGTGTCTAAGTTGTTAGTAGTATTGCTGATATTATATAATGATTAACGTTTGCCTGAAATAAAGCTTTAGAGTTAATTTTTGTATTGTAACATGGATAGCAAGTTTGTTTTGCTGTCAACTCAAGCCTTCGTAGTGTGGAAAAGCAGATATTCAGTGAAAGAAGTGATATAGTTTTGTCAAAAGTTTACCACGACAAACAGAAAGTAAATATTTGTATCCTGATTGTGTGTCTCCTTATGGAGAATTAGACGGGATTTAAATGAGAATTAGACGGGATTTAAATGAGAATTAGACATAATAGAAAGGGAAAAGCGTACGTGCAGATTAAAGTACACAAATGTGTTGTTTATTCTAAAATCCTCTTGCATGCTATCAATCAGATAACAAGAAAAGGAACACAGAATGGCAAACATTTCAAAATTCTATATCTTTATCTATGTGTTTCGGCCCCCAGATGGTAATCGGTTTTTCCTTTGAAAAAAAAAAAAGCAGGCATATCAAGAAAGCAAAACCTGGGTGTACTGTGAGAAATAATTTCTAATTACCAGCCTGTATTTTTATGGCAACTGAAATACCATTGCTCGTTAGTGACTCTGGCTGTTACAGAGCTACAATTACACAGCACAGTTAAATCTTGTCGATGATAATTTCCTCCGGCCCTAGTACAGACACACACGTTAGCTTTGTCCAAACGAGAGGCGGATTCTGTTTGAAATAGATAGGGTTTTAATTCAAACCAGGAGCGGTTCCTAAGAGAGCAGCCTGCTAGTTCTGCCTGAGCTCATCGCCAGCGCCATCCCACAACACCCGCTCCCTTCCGTGGGCCGGGAACAGATCACGAACTGAAAGCCTTCCTATCCAGCGTTTCTAGAGGAACGAGAATATTCCTCTCTGACAGCAGAAAGAGAGAGGAAGTCTTCGCATGTTTTGGAGTCTGGGGTGCCCAAAACCTTGGAAGCTCGCCCCAGATTTTATTCAGACCAGCTGAGCACCTTGAATCTCTGGAACGGGATGAAAGCCTGAGAAGATTTTCTCATGGGAGATTTGGGGCTTGCCAGTACCAGCCGCGAGTATTTACTCGCCAGAACCGTTGCTCTGTTGTTATTGTGACTTACTTCTGAGGTTCTGTTTTTCAGCAGAAGCTAAAAAGGAGGAAATATATCTTCTACTCTAACACACCAGAGCCTCTGAGAAGTATTTTCCATGCCGCTGATACTAAAAATAGCTTCATCTGTTGTCTTTGCTAAAACTTCCTTGCCATCCTTTACAGTTCAGAAGCCCTTGACGCACAGAATCCAGTAACCTGTGGCCTTTTGGAGGGGATAAAAGAAAATTTTGTGGAGGGGGGATTTGGGAGGGGAACGCCTGCTTATTTTGGTTTGTGGTGATTTTAATTTCTTTGCCCAGTTTGTCCAAGAGGCTTGTGAAAGTTCTCTTTCCAAGGGGTCTACATAGCAGTGAGTAACTCTGTAGCAGCTGCTGTGAGCCTGCACATGTGATTCCTTTTTCTTATCAGCATGGCGTGTAGAATGGAATAATTAAGGTTGGAAAAGACCTCTAAGATCATCAAGTCCTTTACGTGCCTTTAGGAGCTTTATGCCCTAAATATACCATTGCTCATTGCCCAGCAGCGTTCCTGGAGAAAGACTGGCACAATCTGGTGAGGTCCAACTACATGGAGAGGTTATACAACTAACAGGCTTTGGAGCTCTCTGCGTGAGGGTCTTCTAGTATCAGATCACCATTCTAAGAGAACCAGAACCAGCTTAGAAGCTATCTGCTAGAGTTACGTCAACTCTTACCTGCTGGTGACTGACCCTTTCTGTACTGGCAAGCCAATTATAAGAGTAGTGGTAACGAGAGTCTGCGGTAGTGGTGTGCACTTGTACAGCCCTCAGGTCGTTGCCGTTGGGAACCTACCTGAAATGTAATAGCTGGCTTTCAGGAAATGAGATTTTCGATCTGTCTTGGAACCATTGGGGCATTCCCTCAGCTCACCTCCCACCTATGATAACTGATACGATACCTGGAAACTGGGGTGGTGCTTGGGTCAGCAAGGGAAAGCTCACTGGTGTGGGAAGATCCACGGTTCTGAGTTCAGGTATTTGCGTGTTTGCAGCACTTCCTCCCAGCAGATCAAAGGACTTCCCATCCGTTACGCATTGCCTACCAGCATAGGAGAGCATGCCACACACATGGAGCGGCAGAGAAGTGGGCACCAGGAAGGCTGGAAGGAAAATGAGGCTGCTCCCAAAGCCATTGGTGTGCCAGCATCCCAGATATCGCCTAGGATGTGGCAGGCTGCTGCACCCTGCACATGGTGGCTGCAGAGTGAAGGGTAAGCGTTTTCGTGTGAACTGGAACACACAAAGCAATGAACTCCACGGGGGATTCCCAGGACTGGAAAACACCCTCCTGACAAATACAAGCAACCTCCACCCATGTTCTCCATCACATTTGCTTCGTAAGGCTGTGCTTCCCCTTTCACTTCATCTGGGTAGGCAGAAGCAAAGGTTTCAGCCAACAGAGAACTTATTTAATCAAATTTTAAAGCTAGGAATAACTTGACAAGAATGAGGTCAGACTGCTAAAACACACACAAATGAGATGGGTGCACAGACCAAACCATACAAGAGCAGAAGTCAAAGCAAGTCAAATAAACTCCATACATCAGGGTGCTGGTAGAGGCTTGCCACTACAGCTCATCCCCTGTCAGCCTCTTCCATGTCTTCTGCCCTAAGCCAAAGCCAACTGTAGCTGAAGGAAGATGAAATCCTTCACAACTTCACTGGCTGGCCTTCAAAGTAACGATCGAGTTGTGTGCAGCCAGCAGTGCATGGGCTGAGGCCCAGGCAGCCGTACATGCTGCTGGCAGGCTGCGGGGCCTACGGGAATCCAGGCTGGAAAGTTCTCCTCACTGTCCAAGCAGCAAAGGGGCCAAGAGGGTGCAGAAGGGCCAGGAGATACAGGAACAGAGAATAGTGGGACTTCAATGGAAACACCTTCTAATCATGCTCTGTAGGACAAGACTGTGCTACAAGTGGGATACTTCCCAAGGGAGGTTAGCAGGTGTCTGCATCCCCAGAAACTGTGCAGAGCTGGCAACATTGTGCTGGACCGGTGTGGTAAAAGGCCTGTCAGATGCTGTGTAGGACAAACAAGGTGTCTTACCAGCATGAGCACAGGGCTAGGCATGTGGCTAGCTATCAAGGTGTAAACTCGTTCAGCAAAAAAAACCAAATTCAATGACATCAGCAACTACCATCAAGAGATCAACAGCAAAAGTCATATTTCAGGTCTGCTTTGGGTAGCTCCTGCCTGGTAAAGGACTCCAAGGAGAATGGTTTGTGGCAGAAAACAGGGTCAGGAAACAATCATTTTGTCCTTTCATTGAGATGAGAAACAGCACTGGCAGTACCTACAAATCAAAGCAAGGATTTCACTGGTTGATTGGAATAATGAGAGGACATGAGAAGGTTTTGCTCCCATCACTACTTTCCATGATTCTAACAGAGCAGGATAAAGTCTTGGGAGCTGGTTTATTTTCCTTGCCCAAAGGTAGAGGTGCGGGGATGTACGTAGGTGAAGGTAGGGCAGCTTTATCTCAGCCCTTCCTGAGAAACATTAGCTAAGCATAATCTGTTTGGGGTTTTTTTTGCTTATAAAGATATTTTGTAAGCTATTATTCTTGCACTAAGTGCCTAACTGCGCGTGGACTCCACTGAAGCTGAACGCTGCCAGCTACCAATGCCAAGTTTGTGCCTTCCTGTGGGCATGGACAGCTGAAGACCTACAGTGCAAGTTCTAGGCAAACAGGCAAAGGAGAGCTGTGAAGAGGCATGGAAAGGGGCTGTGGCATCCCACGAGAAGGTGGATTTGGTCTGCTGAAACTGGTGGGAGGGAGCAGAGCAGGAGCCAACGGGACTGCGTGTCAAACCCAGGGCCGGCTTCCCGTTTTGGAGACGGCTGTCCTTTGCTTGCATCCCACATGGACTGCTAAATCCAGCTGTGTGTTGGAAGGAATGAGTACGTCTCTACTATTACAGGCAGGTCATTTGGATTGAGGAGTCAAGATTTCCTTGGCAATGATAATTCATTGGCCCTGTTGATTTTTTCAGTCACTGCTTCTCCTTTTGACGATTTCTCCAGAATCTCTGTATTTAGGTTGTCTCCTTTTTTCTATTTTCTCTTTCAGATTTGTCTTTCATTCATCAGTTGCTGGTTTTCTCTGACACCTGGGGAGGAAATGCAGCACAGTAATATCTTAATTACGTCTGCAGCATTCTGCAGTTTTGCCGTGTTTCGAGCAGAAAGCAGCCTTCAAATTCTGGGAAGACACAATGGTTCAGCTATATCCTATTTTTCTTATATTTTTTCTTATTTTCTCACTTTTTTAGCTTCTCACCGATTTCATTTTCTATCTATAACATGGATTGTATCAAATTACCAGTTCATTAAATGGTATTTCTGAAGCTGGGATATCGGTTGCCTTAAGGGATTTGACTCTGGCAAAATCCCATGCAAACATTCCACATCATTTCTAGGGCTCTTTAAGCTTTTGCACAGAAATCAGACCCACTTGAAGTGTGTTTGAGCTGTGTGTGCAAACATTAGGGGCATTGACCACAAACACATCTTACAAACGACTTCCCACGCACATGTGCCCGTTTGGCTAAGACACCTCATGAAGGAGCCAGAAAGCAACAGTCCTACCCTCCTTGAGAAAACAAGTATCCCCCAAACTTCTCGTGGGTCTTTAATTTGATTGTAACTTTCAATTTTTGCTACTTTAAAATGAAAACCTTTGAGAATCTGATTGGGAGATTCAGAAGAAAGGTTTTGAGGTTGGGATAACGCCTCCGTCTTTAAAACCTGTTCAGAAACTGAAGAGTATGGTCTGGGGGGCTCCACAGGTAGAAAATCCCAACAAGTAGTCAAAGAGAGAAAAAGTTCAGAATTGGCTTCTTTAAAAGTCTAATTTCAAACTAAAAGCAAAGTTCCTTATTTCCCCTCCTCCCATTCAGTGGAAGAATGCACGACAGTCCTACGATCCCCTGTAAACCCAGCCAGAGCTAATCCCAGTTTGCGCTGGGCTCAGACTGAGAAGTTGTAATTGCCTCTGAACCAGAGCTGGACTCTACACTTTCTCATTTCAGGCTGGGTTACTGGGGTTTTGGGCTTTTTTGTTTGGGTTTTGGTTTTGTTTTGGTTTTTTTTTTCTTGCCTTGCTGAGCTTTCATAAAACACTTTGGGTTTTTTTCCTTTCTGTTTACTCTTCGTAAGCAAAACACAGATGTTTCCCAGATCTGTCAGTAATTCTCAGGTTCCTCTTCCACATCGATAGCAACCCTATCTCTACTTTTCCCAGGGCGTCTCAGCATCTTTGCATCTAGATTAAAAACATTTTTAGCCACAGTAAATTACAAAATATGTTGCCTTGACTGGCTGCACCTCATAAATTCATGGTGCAATCGTTTATTTCTGAGAACTATTGTGCAGTTAAAAAAAAAAAAAAAAGAAACCACAGGTTTGTGGTCAAGACATGCGCAGCGATGTGAGAGTTTTACTCAGTTGAACAATGGGGTCAGGGTGCAAAGATCAGCTATGGTGACTCCTTTTTTCTTTCTTTCTTCCTGACTGGAAAGAGAACTAGCACCTGGAAGAAGCACTGAACAGTCGACGTGTTGGGGATTTCAAGTCAGCTCTATTAACTTGTATTTATTCGATCGCCACAGAGGAAAAGGCATCAGGCTTCATCAAAGCAATATCCTGCCTTTTGCCAGCGGTCTCAGCAGATGCCTCGGAGCAAGGAAAGACACGCCATCCCCAGGGAGTGCGGCAGCGAGACGGCATGTATTAGGGGAGGGCCAGTGACCGCGTACAGACGGTGTCAGGCGCGGACGCCTTGGAACTGTGGAACAGGCACTGCAGAGCAGTGAGACAGGACTGGTTTCACGTGAAGCCAGGCCAAATCTACAAGCAGGAAATTGTCGTTATTTGCTGGCAAGATGGTTTCTTGTTAAAAGTGGTAAAAGTAATTAATCCTATTCTCGTGGGGAGTGAATGAGCAATGGCGATAAAATACATTTTGCTTCCTAAAACATAGATTAAAGCCCTTGCAGAAGTGAGAGGATCTCTGTAGCTGAGGGAACTCATTGCTTTTCTGTCCTCATTCAATCCTCACTTTTGAGAAAAGATTACCAAAAGACAGAGGGAGGGAATTTAAATCCTATTGCGGTGCTGTTTGAACAGGACCCTTTTCACATTAAGGTGTGAACTCATCACACATAGCTTAGCAGCCTCTTCCATTACAGCTGTGCTTTTAAAATAACATGTTTAAGCCCAAAACTCAGCTACCCTTCGTCTTATAGCTCTTTCTTCAGACAAGGCTATATATAACTTTCCTCTGAAACCGGCCCGGAGCAGTACACGGCTGCTTTCTGCTCGTACATGTTGAGGCTGGAGCCCGTGCGTCTGCATAACCTTGAACAGCAGGCCCTCCCATGCCTGATGTGAGGACGCTGATGTGAATGCAGAAGCTTCTCTGCAGCTCTTGGGTTTCTCCTCCAGCCAGGCTCCTCGAGAGAGCAGGTGCCGCAAGCACGGAGCTCAGAGGAGAAGCCAAGCCCACGGGTACGTGATCTTTCCCTCCCTCTTTTGCCTTGAGTTTTTGGCTGCACAAGTGGAAGAGCTGAGAAAGGAAGGGTGGAAAGGCACCCTTCCTTTTTCCAAGGAATAACTGATGAGTGCGGTAGTGAGGGCAGCCTCCCTCGAGGTGTGTGACATGGGTGGGAACCCACCTTGAATGCCAGCACCAAGCCGAGCAGCTCCTCCAGCCATGTGGAAAAGACAAAGGACAGCAGTAGCACCACCACAACTGCCAGGCCCTTGGTTTCCGTTCGTTTATTTTAATCACCCCTGCAGCTGCATTTGTGAGGAGTCTGCTCCCGTCAGCGTAAGCGTGCTCTGAGCTCGGGGACAGGGCGACGTGAGTTGTCTGAGAGCCTTGAAGGAATAACTCTTTCCTGAATTCCTGCCAGACTGGGGCAGGAGTTTGGTGCTGAGCAGCTCTGGCCAGGGCGTGTGGCTCGGTTCCAGGCACAATGGAAATGCAAAGTGCCTAAAGCACTTGGGCACGTCCAGAGCAGTGGTGGCTGCCTGCAACTGCAGGTTTGGTACCTCTGTCTTACCAAACTCGCTTCGAAGAACCCTAACTCCTTTGTTCAACCCCAGCTTGGGTGTTTGAGAGCGTGCTTGCTGATGGAAAGCGAATCACCAGGGAAAACAATCAAGAGATTTCCTCGTGTAGGTCACCAAAGAAAGCTTTTAGGAAAAAATGCTGTTTTCTCAGCATTGACCTGGCTGAACTCGCTGAGGTTTCACATCCGTTCACTAAATTTTCACTTTGGAGCAGCATGCTTGGGATCTGCCTGTTCTTTTTATAAACCTGTCCTGCACTCCCCACTGCCTGTTCTGATTGATTTGATTGAAGTGTGACTGCCCTAAGCAGGATCCAGACCAACTCTGGCCTGTTGGATAACCCCGTGGTGCACAATTCCCCCCGTCTCCCTGTGCGGCAGCTACCGCAGAACGCTTTCCCCGCAGACCGTTTCGCTCCGGCACCGAGCGGCGCGGCTGTGACAGCACAGCTCTTTGCATGAGCTGTCTGGATATCTCTGCAGCTTTGTGGGCAGGCTTCACAGCCCACACCGTTCCGTGCAGCTGTGGCTAAACTGTCGTTAGTTCCCCACGCAGCAGGTCTGAAGGCCCATGAGCTAGGAGATGAAGCATAGACAAATGGTTGTGTATTTATATAACTTCCCCGGTTAATTATTTGAGCGCCTTGTGGCCTTTAAGGTGCTCAGCCTACAGGAAAGGCAGCTCTGCGTCACAGAAGAAGGACCAAGAAACAGCAAGGGCTAAGACAAAAAGCTCCTGATTTCTCACGTTGGTCTCGGTCCCTTTATCCACAGCCCTTCGTGTCACTGTGTATTTAGCTCTGCTCACGGATGCAACCACGCCAAACCAGCTGGCCAGCCCGCAGTGCTCCAAAAAGCTCCTCACAGATTTTAGAGCCTTTCTGCCTTCCTTGGTTTTCTTTTATCACATCAGACAAGGCTGCTCCCATCACCCAGGGCCCGACTTTTGGAGCAGTCCACGTAAGAAAGGACTACAGATGAGGTGGATGAAAGATTTGCCCCGAGAACCACTGGAGAATTTTGCAGGTTGCTCAGAGTCCAGCTTCAATGCAGAGTGAGATGGCCAAAAGGAAGCAGGGCAGCCAGGTGAGCCACAGACAGCCACTTCGCACACGCCTCCATCTCCATCTCCCACAAATGTCACAGCTCTTTCAGAAGCTCTTTGGGCCTTGGGTCTTGGGTCTTGCCTCTGTCAAAGCCATGGTCAATGGCTTCTGCAGTGGAAATCCATGCTCCTTTCAGCCCCTCTCTGCTTCCATAAGGACCTTCCATGGAGACATGTTGTAGGCAGGGCACACGAGGTCTACAACAGCATGCACACGTGATGCAGAGCAGGAGGCATGGGAGGTGAAGAGCATCACCAGGCACATCCTGTCTTTGTGCTCGGAGGAGGCCAGCAGAGATCTGCTGAGAGGAAAAGATCAATCCTGGACTCACGAGAGCCCGTTCCCACACCGCATTCAGCAGTTGCGGTGAAGAGAGGAAAGAGGCCTCTACCGTGCAGACAGGGCATGGGTTTACTGGAAAAGGAAGAAATTTTTTTAGGGGGCTGCTGAAGGGAAGCTGATGTGGGAGTGACTCAGTGACTTATTGTAGAAAAGTCTGGAAGGCTGCAGGGCTCTGCAGACAGCAGTCTCATAGCAGTGATGTGTGACACCTGTTACATCCATTAGGAAATCTTTGCTAGGGCCAAGACCCCTTAATGGCCCTGAGCAGCCTCACCTGGGGCTCCCCACACCTGCCCACAGCTCTATTTAAGCTCAGGGTGGGGCCTTCAGTCCTTACCTCACCTCGGTGTGGGCATGCTCCTCTCTGGCCCTGCCTGCAGCATGGACTTCAGCCGTGCAGGTAACTTGTCTTTGGGGTGGACCCTTGGATGCACGTTGTGGTTTATTTCCCATCTGGGCTTGGACCCTGGCTCTTGGGGGGAGGCTTTGGAGCTGTGTTGCAGTTGGTTTCCTTAAATGCCCAGGTGGACCCCAGACCTGGCTTGGTGCTGGCCCTGGCTGGGGCTGCTGATGGGATGAGCTGTGTGGCCAGAACTGGGCTCCGTCTGTCTGGAGGGGATTGCAACCAGTGGGTGAGGGCACTGCTTGTGCTGGGGTCACCCCTGGCTCTCAGGTCTCCTGTCTTTAGGGAGCAGCCGCCCCCATGCTCCCTGATGGTCTCCAGCTCAGTCTGAGGTGGTACACAACCTCCTGAGAATGCCTGAGTAGCTGCTTCCTCTCAAATAAAGGAGTTAGAATAAACAAAGGACTTGCAGCCTTCAAAGTCAGTGTTAGAGTGGCTAATTTTAGGGTTTTGGAGGGGATACAGGACTTGATAAGGTGTTGGTGCTTCCAAGATGTTCCCAGGGAAAAGTAAGGCATCTTCAAATGGGATCTGGAGCCACCAGCATTCTGTGCAGACAAGCAGTGGAGCTGGGCTCATAAGGAGTGCCAAGCCCAGGGAGCATTTTTCACTTTTATTTTGTTTTTAAATAAAATGCTGCTTGTGTTGGGGATGTAATACTCTTGGCATTGGGAGGGTATAAACGGAGGGTGTCTGTTGGGTTCAGCCTCTCCAGAGAGTTTGTAAGGACCTTGCTGGGGCACAAGCGAGCACCACGCTGTGAGCTACTCCTGCTGGGCTCCTCCTTTCGTTACCAAGAAACGGGTATGGTCAGGGTGTGATTGTTTTAGCTGTCTATTGTAGAAGAAGTTAACTTTGCTATTTTGAGTGCCTATTTTTCTCCAGTGACTAAAGGGAAGTCAGGACTATGCAAGCTGTGTCCTAGGCTCTGTGTCCGGAGCCATGGAAAGGCTGAGGTCAGACGAGCCTGCAGAGTCCAGACAGCAGAAGTATGAGAGACTGTAGGATGTCGGCTTGGGATTTAAGCCCCCAAATTTCACGTATGTGAGCTGCCAAAATCCTTTTTGGATCTAGCCTGGCACACCTGGTGTAAAGGTCACAGCAGGAGCAGGGCCCCCTTCTTCACCCCAGTGCCTCTCCAGCTGCTGAAGGGCTTTTTCCTCGTTTTAACTATGAAACTGCTGGTAACGGGGTGATGTAGCCCCCTTCTTCCCCACCAGCCTCTGTGGCCCAATTCTGTCGAGTTCACTTCAATTTCAGACAATTGTCTTTACAGGGTAAATGATTTTACAACTCTGACTTTTTAGCTTCTTGGCCTTACTTGCCATTTTAAGCTCATTTTTCAGCTTCAGGCTGGACTTTCCTCTGCTGAAAATGTGCCTTCAGAGCAGGAAGGAACTTGACTTTGTGAAGATTTATGTCCTTTTTAACCTAATTATGTGACTATTTGTAACAATAAGCTTCACTTCCACTTCAGATAGGAAAATTTCGGTAACCAGTTATTTGCCCCAGGCTACAAGGTATCTACTAGTGAAACACAATGAGATGAAGGAGTTTATACATCTAAAACATTGAAAACGTGTTATTAAAGTCTGTCTTGAATTTGTGCAAAAGTCTAAGAATCTGGAGTTGGAAATGCAATGTTTGTGGAGCAATACAAGAAAATGTTAATTTCAGAAAAAGAGTTGAGGTAATTTAAATTGAGCTTTAAAAGTCTGCTGGATGAAATGAAAACAAGAGTGAAAAAATTCTGTAGAATTTCTGTAGGGAAAGCGGAAGATTATTTCACTGTTATTGAGAAAATCTGAAATGAGGAAAAAGATGTTTCTTTGAAACAAAGAGCCTTACAAAATGTTGGTACAAAGCACTTTAACCACTTCTGGTCTGACAGATGTTTCCATCCACCAAACTTTATTTTAAGTGCCTAAAGGTTTTAAGCAAATATGCACCTCAGCAAGCGCTTCATTCCCCTGTTTCTTACTCTGTGCAGCTGATGGGTTTTTATTTCTTTAATTAAAAATACAGCTGGATGGGCACCAATAAGATCTCCCCTGTGGCTGGGGCAGCTCAGGGCCTCCATGCCACCTGGCCCCTGTCCCTGGGGATGCCCCACAGGAAATGGTGGCCAAAGAGGGCAGACAGTGCCGTTAGCTGTGGGCACAGAGGAAACAGCAGCAGCGAGAGACAAGTTGCTGTCTGCTCTCCGTTCACATCCAGGAGGCCGTTGCTGGACGTGCCTCTTGGCCATGGCAAGGCCTTGAGGTGTTGCAGGGTGTGAGGGAACCTGTAGGTCGTTGTCTCACAGTGTGGGTACTGTGGCAAGCGCTTGTTCTTCATCAGATAGCCCCCTTGGGGTGCTTCAGCTGTCGTCATTGTTTCATTTTGGGCGTGCACTGTTCTCCTGTGTGGGACGGACCAAAAGAAGCAATAACAGGAAAGCACAGAGCCGTGTCACTTGCGCTCCCCGAGGTGCAGCGGGGCGAGCAGGTGGCATGTCCTCTCTGGCCCCAGCTGGCCATGCTTCCCCTCAGCTGCTATGAGCACGAGTGTGGAGCGTGTCAGCTTCATGCCACCATAAGCTGACAGCAGCCCTGCTCCCCTGAGGAGAGCTATGTTGGGACGGGATGTGCCGGAAGGGCGTGGCTGCCATCTTGGCGGTGCCATCTTGGCAGGGCCCTGTGGCAGAGGGGAAGCAGCTGGGTGTCTGTGGCAAGGGCTGATGGCGGTCCTGGCCCTGCTTGCACCCCCCGCTGCACCTCAGGGCTGGTTTCCGAGGCAGGGTGCCCGTTTCTGTTAACTGAACCCAGAAACGCTTCTGATTTCCATCTGTCTGCACAAGCGTAACAGCCCTGCGTATCGCTTCTGTCCTCTGTGCAACTCTCCTGGCAGTAATGATGTCCTACTTTTCTGCTTTCCTCCTCTTACCTGGCTTTTTCCTCCTTCAATCCTTGTAAAATCCCCTCTCTGTTCTAGTTTTTCTCACTAGTGCTTTTATCTCCTGTAGCCCTCAGTTCTGGGGACCTTTTTCTTATGCAAACATATCACCTTCTTTATCTTTACATCTCCCACGCTTGTTTCCACTACTATTTCTACCAGCCTGGCTTTCATTTAATTCATTTCCTGCTTCATCTTCACCTCTCCCCTACATTTGCCTTTTCTATCTCTGAAATCTTTACTGTCTCTAGAAAAGTCTTCATCCCTCACAGCCTCCTCAGATGTCAGTCCTCCAGGCACTGCTCCTGCCTTTGACAATGGCCATTTTCACCTCCCTCATTTCTGCTTCCCACCCCACCTTCACATGCTTCCATCCACCCCCCACCCTTTCTCCTCCCGACCCTGGTTGTTGATGGGGATCTTCACTCAGATGACTTCTCCGCCATCAGCTCATGTTTCTTTGTCTTCTCTTTGTGGTCTCCTGGTCTTGCCCTGCATGGCCTCAATGACTCATCTTGCACTTTTACTCCTTCCTCATGTTGCATGGTCCAGCCCAACAGCTCCAGGCTCTGCGTTTCATTCCCATACCCTTCTTCTGGTTATGTGTATACCTGGCATGAATGCCATTGCCTTTGTCCAATGCACATGTGACTTCTTTCTCAGAGATTGTGGTGGTGTACTTGGAAAATCTCCTTTTCTGGGTTGATCCCAAATCGACAGTTCTGTCTTCTCTTGACCAGATCTCCATAGTCTCCTGGTTTGTCTCTAGTCTTTTTATCAGAATACATCTTCCTCCCCAACTTTTTCAGGTTTCCTAGAGAACCCTGTCCTTCATTCTCTTCCATTCTCCCTCTACACCTCATCTCAGGATAATCTCACAAACGGAAAATCCTTGCCTAAGCTGCGCAATGTGCCGAGTGAACCCCTTGGGTGCTCCTGGCCCACCTCCCTTGAGTTACAACATCAGGACAGACAGACACCCGCTCCAGTTCAGCGTGGTCCTTACTCTGCTTTTCCAGACTCACCACTGGATCCTTTTTAATCCCGGGAGACAGCATAGAAATTGTATCTATCATCTGATATTGCTATAGCTGTCACATCAGTTAGCAAACAGTGGAAATTCATGGCTCAGCACTCTGTGTGTGAAAGCAGCAAACAATGGCCACATCTTCACTAGGATTCCTTCACCTTTTTTTTCTGTTAGGTTAAGGAATGGAGACACCTCAAAAGAATCCTTAACAATGTGTTGATGTCAATAAATAATTGACCTCTCTCCAAACATCATTGACACAAGTTATCTCCCAGACTTCTATCTTGAACATCCAGCTTTGTTACCAAAAGAGATTTTTGGATGTTGACATTTGGCTGCTCCTTCCCTGTAAACAGCCATGCTGGCTGATCTTGTCCTTTCAGTTCCCAGTAAACTGCAAAAGCACTTGAACATGTGCATGAGTGGAGCAACAGGGTGGAACTGAGCCAGGTTGGTGCTCAGAGGTGCTCAGGATGGTGTCTGGGCTTCATTAGGAAAGGAAGAAGAAAACCTGCCATCTGGCAGAGTGACATTGTGGTGGGTCCAAGTGAAGCACCCGTGCTTTCAATTTGGAACTAAATAACTTTAAGAGGTGTGAAAGTGGGGAGCAAAAAGAGCTTTGTTCTTTTAAACCTCAAAGGAGAAGTAACTCAGTTTAGGTTTACACTTTGGCAGGTGTGGGTTTTTTCTTTTTTAGTTTTAATGACTTCATCTGCCTGCTTTGAAGGTCAGCCAGTTACAGGTTAGCTTTTCATGGGAAGCTGAGGGCCTTTCACGTCATCTCTGTTAGCAATACTCCTGACCAACCACGCAATTATGAAGACATCAGTCCTTCAGCCTTCTTGGGTAGCAGTTTCTCTGTCCATCTTGTTGCAATAAGCCTGTAATTGTTTGAAAAATCTGCTGTGGTGAGCAAGTTCCCTTTGAGGTCAGTGACACTCAGGACCAGGGGATGAATAAGGAAAGTCACCAAAACGCGTAGCCGGTACCTCTATTCCAAGAGGCTCATGCTCCTAATTCCCAGCATTTGTGTACCACTGCCTGCAGAGCTGTGGCTCTGCCATCACAGCACCAAGGGGTGTTACTGCTCTGAACTGTGGGTTTGAGAGTGATTTGGTAATCCATGAGTGATTTCTCACAGCAAGGATGGAAGGTGGTGGCAGTGGGAGGAAAGCTAGAAAACAGGCGCAGCTGGGGTTTGCTCCCTGCCTGAGCCTTGTTCCCAGCTCTGAATCAGGATGAGGAAGGCAGGAGAGGGCAAGTTTGTGCGATGAGCTGGTTGAATTGTTTGATGCAGACTGGCTCTGTTTTGGGTTTTTTTTCTCCTGCTCTCACCATCCTTTTGTCTGATCATCTCAGTACCTATTTGAGAGGTGTGTTTCGTTGCATGCCAGTAAGCACACTGAAGAACTACGTGCAGCGTTGTCAGAAACCTTATTTCTAACAGCCTATTTTAGAGCTCCGTTGGGCAAATGAGCTGAGCTGCTTGGAGCAGTCAATCGGAACCGAATCCTCGTGCCTAGGAGCAGCCGATGTTGTACGAGGGTGTGAAGCCCGTGCAAAGCAGAGGTGTTGCCCACCCACCGAGCTGCTTAGGGCAGTTCCTTCTCTTGCCGTGTGTTTTGCTTTCTGGACACATGATGGCAGTGCATGCTTTACGCACCAGTTGCAATATTTAATTTTGGAATTAACTGAGTGCAAATTTCTAATCCTTTCCATTGCAGTAGCTCGTGTGAGATGAAAGACGTATTTATTTGATGAGGCTCTGAGCAACCTGATCTGGTTGGAGATGTCCCTGCTCCTTGCAGGGGGGTTGGACTGGATGACCTTTGAAGGTCCCTTCCAACTCTAACCATTCTATGATTCTATGATTATTTCCCCATGCCTAATTAGCTCATCTTCCTTTCGTTTATAAAAATGCAATCCATTCCTTATTCTTCCCCCTTAATTCAGTTCTGCCCTGATTCCTAACACTGAATTTTCTCCTGGTGCTCTGTCCCATCACTTTGCATCACAATGGATTTTGTGCAAGATGGTGTTTCCCTTGTGTAGGTAACACAGATTGGAGGATTTTGCTGATCGGTCAATCTGTGGCTCAGGCTGGTGCAATTGCGAAAGCAATTTCTGGCATTTGAGCAACAGAATCTGTCAATGGTGGAGTAAAGAAGGCAGCTCAGAAGAAGAGGGCCTTCAGAAGCAGCTGTAGGGCAAGAAATTCTTGCTGTGGATATGTGGCATGAGGATTTGGAGTGGTTTGGGCTAGCTTGGATAAGCAGCTTTCAGATGAGCTGTTTTTGAAGGGCCCTTATGAATTTCTGTTTTCCTTGTCTTTCCTCTATGTATGGGGGTTATGTGGGTGGCAACAAGGCTTTCCCTCCAAAGATAGCCTCAATTTTCTCTGTCAGTAGAGGAATTTATGGAAGGCAGCTCTCATTCTGATGTATTTTACAGATTTCTGAGAGCTGCTAATTCCATCTCCCTTTTGTGTCCCGTGGTTGCCCTCTGGTGTTGCTGGGGCTCCGTCATGGGCCTGGCCTGTCATCAGGTTTCTGGTTGTCATTAAGCAGATTTGCATACAGACTTCACAGCCTTGAGTCACTGTGTGTTTTGGTTCATGTTGCTCATCTTCTGCCCATTAGCCCTATTTGAGGGCATCATTCTAGGACCAGACTTAAATTAACAGCATCTAATACAGACACCATTTTGTTATAGCAGACATTTTTCCCCTAAAAGGTAACTTCTTACCACTTTTTGGGTTCTTCACAAAATGCTTTACAGTTTCTGCACCTCTCTCTTTAATGCACCATCTGATTTGACCTCTCTTGTTACGTTTGACTTGTATAACTTTCATCTGTGATACAATGAGACCTTCACAGAGGGGAAAAAAAACCAAGAAATTGCATTCTTCTCTATTTTTGCAGCAACCAAAACCATCTATGCCTTTTCCCTTGCGTAGGACAACGTTTTTAGTCCAGCAAGCCAGGAAATCAAATTAAGTGATTTGAGAGAACCTTGTATTCCCTCTTTCAAGAAGATTTTGAGCAACTTGCCATTTTCTCAGGACTTTGCTATCCTTAGTAGCTTAATTAGTCTCTTAGTTAATCTGACCAAGCCACAAAACCAGGCAGGACCAGACTGCACTCCAAAGGACTGGCCATGCTGCCCTCAGGAAAGTCAAGGAACACTGGCTTACTGGAAAGACTATCTAAATCCATAAGCCAGGTGTGGAGCTAGAAATGAAGATGATTGAAATAACAGAGGCAGAAGGCAGCAAGCGTGTGACATTCAAGGCTTGAAGTGTGAGCGTTTTCTCACTGAACGCACCTAACTATATGAATAGATACTGCTTTCTAGCAGAACTGTGGGAAGTTAAACTGTTACTGGATTTAAAATATGACAAAATCTTAGTTTAATTAAGAGCATGTTCATGAAGAGGAAGTTTGTGGATGTTTTCCATGGATTGGGGAAGCTCAAAGCGATGCAGAGGGATCCCATCTATGGCACAGGACTTGTCTTGGACAGCTGCTCATGTGCAAAGGCAGAGAATAAAAGGAAAGAGTATGTTCTTGCTTTTTGAAGAACCATTTGTTGTTGGAGAATGCTCTTTGTACACAGAACCCAAATAATAAGATGTGTGAAATTCAGAAGCATCCTTTAGCACCTTCAAGGGTCAGACTTTTACAAAGACTACCTTAAAAAAAAAAAAAGAGAGCAGCAGAGTTCTGAGAGACACCTTTTGGGGAAAAAAAAAAGAGCAGGAATTGATGTATGTTCTGTACTGGTTTGGGGAGAGGCAGCCCAGCTCCTGAGGAGCCAAGGATGTTGGAAGCGAGCCTTAGCAAAGCACTTTCCACCCTGAAGAGGTGAACTGAAGAGGCCCCAGTCCTCACAACAGTAAGCGCAGAACTACAGGTCACTCCCAGCCATTTCCTGTGGGTGTACCGACACGGCGTCCCTGCAGCAGGCCGCTCGGCAGAGGAGACGAGCTGCTCGTGCGTTCTGGGAATTGAGACAAAGCACCAGTGCTCCCACGCAGCCATACAGAGCAGCGGTGCTCCCATGTAGCTTGGGCCAGCTTCCAGGTCTCCTTGGTGGGAACGAAGTATTAATTGAAACTTGCCAAAAAAAACCCCTCTTACTGGCATTGCTAAGAGGGGGCTTAGAAGCAGTCATCCTCCTGATTTCTAAGGCTTGATATTATTTTTTTATCTAAATGTATAACCTGCAAATTAAATGTGACAGTGGGCACAGTTTAGAGAACATGAGCTTGTGTGATTTGCTGTAAAGCACAAGACACATCCCTGAAAATCCCAGTTTTTCTAAGTCTAGGTTTGGTGCACGTCTTATCTGAAGACTTCAGTGCACCCACCCATCAGGGAGTAGTGAAATCGGTGAGATTATGACTTGTCACCTGCTGAACCTGCTCTGCTGAGCAGAAAGCAGCAAGAAAGCCTTGGAGACAGGGACTGGCCCTCTGCAAACATCCCCCCCCGCCCCGGGTGCTGCGGGATCTCGGACAGCCATAGGGAGGATGTGGTTTGGGTGGGAGTAGGGGTGTAAAGTCACCCACCTATCTTTGGGTGTCAGAAGTCTTACAAAACCGGAATGGACATGCATTTGCAGTTAGGCTGCCCTCTTAGTCCAGTATTGTTGCATGGGGGTCTCGTGAGAGCAACGGGGCCTTGCTGCCTTCCTTGGTACAAGCAATGTGTTTGTTCTTCCCGAGTCCTTACGCTAGCACACAGTCATTTCTGTAGAAGAAAACAGGATGAGCTGGTGCTGTGGATCCTTTTTGAGCTGGGAAACTGGTGTAGGAGTTGGTGACACCAGTGATGCTGGACCTCCGTCTCTACCCTTCTCTTTGTAGGGTCTGTGAGAATTTCAGCATGTGATAGATGGGGGGGGCTATTAAAAAGTGACTCATGCTGGTCTAACTTTTTCAGGCTTTGTGTTCTGAGTTTCTTTTCTATCTGTCCTACGTCACCTCCCTCTTCTGCCCATTACATCTGCTGTCTCCTTCCCTCCAGTTCTTACAGGCTTCCTTCTGCTTTCCCTCTTTCTGTTTTCCGAAGCCCATCCTGCCCCTTCATGTCTTTCTCTCAGTTGTCTGCACATCCCTTTTTCACCTCTGTTGTTCCTTGCATCCTCCATTCCCCTGGGGACAGAGGAGGACTCCGAGCTCTTCCTCATCTCCTTTTGAATTAGGTAGAAGAGCTCAAGCCATCCACCCAACCCATGCTAGCTGATCCCAACCTCAGTGCTGATTCTTTAACACAGCATAACACATGTAACTGGGTAAAATCAAGCTAAAGGGTGGGTTGAGGAGATGCATTTGGGCAGCACCAGCTGCCAGGCAGTGTCCAGGTGGATTTCCAAGGGCAGGCAGATAGCTGCAAAGCCAGTACTGGGACTGATTGTACCTTCTAAAGCGGCACAAGACTCTGTCAGCAGGACCTGCCTAAGAGTGGGTGCCAGGAATGTGGCATGTGCACAAATGCAGGGTGCCAATGAACTCGTTCTTTTTCAGGGTTCCCCTTGAGACAACAGGCAGAGAAGTGTTGGGATGACCCTTATACCTGATCCTGTCTCATCAGTCCTGCAATGTGCAAGGAGTAGCTCCTGCCCACAGATACCAGCCAGCATCACCCCCGTGATTGCAACCCACTTCTTGCATCACGCCTTTGGGTCAGAGGTAAGGAGTCAGCGCCCGCCTCCGGACCATGCAAACCTCCCTTTCGGGTACGCTGTGTTTTTATTGTTTGTGAAAGCTGAAAAGAAAAGGTGTTGCATGTTCTAGAGTCTTAATTTGAGATGGGATACTTTGCATTTTTGTTTGCCACGGTGCCTAAGGAGCTATCCCAGTGACGCTTAAGAGAACTGGGGAAGGCATGTGGGAGTGTGGTCAGAAACGGCCCCGGGCCCTGTACCAGCACCAGTTCTCACTCAAAATGTGCACCAGACTCTCAAAGACCAAAGAGAAATACTGACATTGCCTACACTTGTACTTCAAAATATCAAGAATTTCTTGCATAGCTGTTATCTCGAGAGCTTTAACGTGAAATCAAATGTGTCGGGAATGGTTTAGCATCCTGTGGCCAGGCACACTGATGGTCAGGTAGGATGGCTGGCCAGCTGAAGTGAAACCCAGCACACCTGGATGTTCACAGCCAAGTAGTGCTCAACTGCCTCCTTACCACTGCTAGATTTGACTTGTGTTGGGTTTTTGGAAGAGCAATGCTGTCAGCATTCAGCTCTGACGGTGGAGGTCATCGAAGCGCTCGTGCGCAAAGCCCCGGTGCTGGTGCAGGCAGTGGTTTGCTGCTTCAGGTGTCCAAACTGCAGGAGTCTGCAGTCTCTGGACATTATGCCTTGTTTTGTTGGTTTGACTGTACAATTGAGTGTCTGGGGGTTTTGTTGTTGGTGGTTTTTTATGGAAAATGTCTGTCTCATTTCCATGGTTGGGGAGAAACACCCTATACAAACAGCTCCAACTCAGATACAGAAATACAGCGCGCAGGGAATGGGCATCTCTGCTTCTCCCAGGTCCATAATAGCTCAGGGCCAGCTCAGCAAGCTCAGCAGAGAGCTCTGAGACGGATTTTTTTTTTCCCGCTTTGGTTTTGGGAGATGGCTTTGGGAAGGACTGGACACAGGTCTCTGAAGTTTGACTGGGGTCTGCATCAGCCCTGCCGGTGTCACAGCTGTGGGCTGCAGCCACGGATGGGGCTGTGCTTGTCCAGAAACAAATAAATGAGGTGGGCAGCACGCTGGGCTGGTTTTCTGCTTTTCTGTATGAAATAAACAGTGTAATTGCCAATCCTTCAGCTAGTGGAGAAAAATGGACTATTTTAAAGGGAGAGTAATTTCCGTGTCGGCAATCTGTCCCGCCTCTCCCTTTGTCGATCAGTGTGACTATAAAAAATAACCGCTTCAATGTTGGAGACTAGACCACAGAAAACTAACTAAAAAGGCTTCTGCATGACTCTCCAGAGCATACACCCCTGAAAAGCAAGCCTCCTTTGCTCTCTTGCCCTAGACCTTCCCCAGAAACTTGCCCCTTCCATTAGGAAACAGCACGTTTTAAGTGATATATGGATACACAGGCCACACAGTGAGAGCAGACCAGTAATCTGCAGATCCTAAAATGAAGGATTTTCACATTGGAGGAGTTTTTACTTTTAAATACATCAACTGGACTTATTTTTAAGCTTGTTCTTGTGTGTTTGGTATCAGATGTCCTGTGAAGTAATAGCAATAAAGCATTTAAATAATGACCTTTCCCCCTTGCCAGCTTTCTCTGCTACCCTGAAGCTAGCTTAAAAAGAGTTGCCATGGAAATTCAAAGTTGCCAGGCCATATGCATGGGATTAGAGTTTGACTAGGAATCAAGAAACAAAAGGAACAGGATGAAAAGTCTCTTTATCTGAATACACATCTTCAGCAGTGATCACTTGCAATCAAAATTCCTTCCCTGATTTCCTGCTGGAGACACAAGGCTGCAAGCCTGGCCGCAGCGCAAGAGGAGCGAACACAAACCTATTTTTCGTCGCTATGGTGCTAGGAACAAACAGCCTTTCTTAGGATGGGCTCCAAAATACCACTGGGGCTTGCTAGCTAGCACACGGCCATTCAGCTTCTGAATTATCTGCATCCCGTTGTATTTCGGTTTATCCTATATTTCCTCAGCTAAAACGTTGTTTTCCATATGGGGATGGAGCTTCCTTCCTCGCTTGCTTTTCATGTTCCTGGTGTGAACAGAAGAGCGCGAATCAGAAACCTGCTGCCTACCACCAGCCTTTTTCCTGAGAAACGGAGTGGCATCCTGTTTATCTCTGTGATCACTTAATTTTAGCCAATTGCTTCTTGAGGTCTGAAATTGTGTGCAATGCTGTGACGCTGAGCTTCATTACGAAAATGACTGGGGAGATGGAGATTTTGGGAGAATTATTTTCCGTAGTCCTGTGAAATAACTGAAATGGGAGGATTTTTCCCACGGTGTGAGGTTGCAGTTTGGCTGTACAGTTCTGTGCAGAGTAAGATGTGACCCTGAGCTGCACAATCTGTCTCGATTTGATAAGCACCTTGCAGTTCTAGCTTAGAACGCCGTGACACGCAGCTTTCATCGCCGCTGTGAGGTGTCTGTAGGCCTCTGGGCTCTGCACGCGGGGCTGAGAACGTTAAAAATTAGCTGGTTGAATTCCTCCTGTGAAAACGTCCTTCGATGTATCTGTGGAACTTTGATGTGGCTCAGCCCGTCCAGTGCGATGTCAATGATACAGACAGCCCCTGATCTGGTCTTTACCCAGAGCAGTTGTGCATAGGCTGTTGCAAAAAGAGAAAAATAAAATAATAAAAATACACTTGATATATTTTTGTGGGGGAGTGCTATGGAATATGCTGTTTCGCTTTAAACTCTGCAAGAAAATGAAGTAAATTTGATCTCTGCTCCTTGCCTAGAGCCCTTTAGGTTTCCTTCTGTAGCAGTTAAGTGAGACAAAGCCAGTAAAAAAATATCCTGTTCTAGGCATTGCTCTCGCCCTGCCCCAGCTGAACTGCCTGCTCAGCCCCACCGGGTGAGGTTTTACTGCTGGGGCTCGGGCTCTGAAACCCAGCGGGTTTTGTGAGGAACTGCGTGACCTCTCCTGTGTCACCCATCTCCCCTGGTGAAATATTTAGCGGAAGAGCAAGAGCAGCCCAGGAGAGAGGTGTGAAAGCACTACCAGCAATGGCTGCTGGAAATATCACTGCTGGCTGGCAGAGCCCGCGAGGCGTTTGCTCAGGTTTCCTGTTTGAAGCATGGAGGCGACTGTGTGTTCGTGACCGTTAACAGATAAAGATCATTTATAATGGTGAGACTGTAGCTAAGCAGCACTGCATGAATCAAGGTGATTGCACTGTTTGTGTGTAGGCTGCTGCTTTTACAGCCAAACACATTAAGGACATCCCTTAGGAGCAGAGGCCGTGTCCTTCTTTTCTATAAAGCATCCAGAGAGCACCTCTGTCTGAAGCTGGGACCCTCAACAGCTCCTGTTTCTCAAAAATCCCATTAGGATGGGAAATCCTGCCTTGGATTCTCCCTAAATACAGGCAGAAAGACACGGAGATAGGCAGGGCGTACTTGTGAGAGCTCCCAGGTGTAAGACAAGTCATTCTTGAACCGCAGGGTAATTCCAGCTCTAGCCGTTAACTCCACACACCACAAATTTATTTGCATGATCTGGAACTTGCTCCATACATCTGCTATATACATTTGCTTGCAGTGTTTCCTTTTTTTTTTTTACCATGATGTCTTTTTTACGCCGTGGCCCTTCAGTACGTACTTTCCTGTACGCGCTCCCCAGGGCTGTGTCTGTCCTGCAGCACATTTTCCCAGCGCTGGGCTCCCCGAAATCCCTGCCAGTTCTCATCTGCAGCTCGAGCAGCTTGGCACCCGTTTCTCACAAAGGCCCTTGGTGTCCTGCACCTCTGCGCACGCCTCGGATACTTCTATTTACCTTTGCCTGATTAGGGCTCATCTGCTGCGGAGTTTCTGCAGCTGTTTCTTTATTTAAAGCATATTTTATGAAGGGAAGGAAAGGAGAGACACATGCAGAGGAAGGAGGTGTGTTTCGTAGCGTCGCTGGCTCTGATGCCAGGAAAATGTGCACATCGCTCATAATTCTTTGTCTCATTTGTTCTTCCCTCCTACTCCCCCCTCAGAAACAACACCGACAGGAATTCCTTGCTTCCTTACTTACTAATTAAATCTCTCTGCCTACAATAAACTAAGCAGGTCTATCAATGAGGCAGTATGTGGTCAAATGAGGGTTGGAGCCGCTTAGCAGGAAATTTGTTAGGAAAATACGACTTCAGCAGCTTAGCTGGCTTTATTTTTAGGGCGCGTGAGCTTGTTTAACTCGCAGATGCGAACTGCCAGACTTCTATTGTTGTCAGATGGCTCCTGTCCCACCAGGCTGAGTCAAACTGGTGACTCACCGGCGAGGAGGAATCGCTTTGGCAACGGGTTGTGACTTTCTTCCCTCCTCCAGTCTAAGATGTTGAAGATAAAACCTCCATTCTAAGATGATAAAACTTGTTTGCAAAACTAGTTTCCAGCTTGTTCTGGTTGAAAAAATCCTGTTTGTAATTAAAAAAAAAAAAAAGCATCATGTTGCAAAACAGTTTGAAAAGCACCTGATATACTGAAGTGGGGTGCTCTTGCAGCTGGTGTGGGCTGTTTCTGCTCGAGCTCTGGGCTGGCCAGGTGCAATCCAAGCCCCGAACGGAAACTACAGGGCCATGGTAGCTCAGCGTTGTTCCTTGGCCAGCGACCCCTGCGGAGAGCCGGGATTGATTAAACCTGGAGCGCAGCGCTGTACTGGGGCAGGGAAGGGGGATTTCAGGTGTGAGCTGGCTGGCACCTAGCCAGCTTGGCAAGCGGATGGAAATCCTGTGGAAGATTCAAGCCCATATGTTATTTGGGGAAATTTGTGTTCTAATTCCAGCAAGCAGCCACTCTCCTATCGCTCGGTCCTCCTCCTCCCAAATCCTTACCCTCTGCTGTAGTACAAGCTACTCCTTCTAGAAGTCACTAAATGAGTTCCTTGAGATACGCGTGCGGGATTATCTTGGGTTCCTTACTGTGCTCACTTCTCACCTTTCTGCCCTTTTGGCTCTTCAAAGCATTGCGTGCGGTTGGATACCGGCTGGGACGTGGTGGAGATGTGCTTTCAGCCCATCGCCCATAGAGACGAGAGAACCTTGCGGCGTTTCTGGTGGGTCTGCCTTCCCGCGCACTCTGAAGCAGGTCAGGGGCTGGTGCCTTGCTGCAGCTGAGCAACATGGGCGCGCACGGCACTTGGAGCGCTCCCAAATCCTAGGTTCCCAGCACCTTGCAAAGGTCTTGCCAACTTGCTGAAGTTTAGAAGGACCCAGACTTGTGACCTTTTTTTCTGTCATCACAGTCACCAAGAGGTGTTCAGATCTCATGCCTTGTCCTTCGGAGCGCCGGTTCCCCTCCGCCTGAGCTTTCTCCCCTGCGTTAGTGCGTGCCAGGCATTGCTGGCTGGCAGCTCTCCAGGCACCGAGGACACGAACTGTTGCTGTCAGAGTTAAATTATGTTCCAGCATGCCCTTTAAAGTGGGTAACAAGTCTCTCACTCTAATACATCTTGATCTGTAGGTCTCCTCAATGTGGGAAAAGATGGATGGCCTCAGCAGAAGGCACAATTAAAAACTCTACAGTGTGACACTTCTGCTACAGCAGGCTTATATTTAACTCCAGTGCCTTATGTACTGCAGGGTCTGTTTTGAGTTTGGTAACTATGAGTTTGTTTACTGTTTATTTTACTTTTAAAGAAATTCACTCACTGTGAGTTTCTTACTGCAGTGTGTCCTTGGGCCCTTCACTAAAGCGTTAGATCACCCAAAGTCTGAGGTTTTGTGCCAGATAAATCCACCTGGGATTTTTGAAACGCCCAAATAGCCAAAGTGTCCAGTCCTGCAGTTTTTACATCAATCACAGCCTGGCTCAAGGCCAGGGCAGTCTGTCACATACAAGGACTCCTCAAGAACTCAGGCAATTGTTCTCACTGCCTGACAGTGGGATCCTGATTTTTTTTTTTTTTTCTTCCCCTCTTTGGCCTTGTGACTCATCCACAGACTCAGTGTCCTGCTTTGTCTAACAGGAATAAAGTGATAACTGCTCCTCCTCAGCTGCAGGCCTCCCGAGAACTGCAAAGGATACTTTTAACGGTATTGTTTGTTTTTTTCCCAGGAACATGTTGCTATATCAGCAGAAGGTACTCTGATGTTATGTGAGCTGGGGCGCAAACCCAAACAGGTTAAAATAACTAAGTAAAAATGGAGTCTGAGTCAGGCTTATCAAACTCCATCTCCTTTATTCTGGGACAGGGGCTCTGTGATACACTGATCTGGGCTGCCAAGTTGGCTTTAGAAGTTCCAGTTGTCCTACCCCTATGGATACCTTCCCCTCAGTTGTGCCAGCACGACCATTGATGGGATAGAACTGTTAACAGGAACTCGGTTAAAGGATCCAGGTTAAAAATAAACCCCCATTTTGGGGGAAGATGGTGGAAATAAGAGTTATATTTAAACCAGATCATTGCAGTGATCTGGTAGACAGTGTGACCTCCTAAGAAGTTGTTGCACTGCTCAAGGGCAGTGGAAGAGAGGGGTGTGGGGAGAAGAGTGGGTGGCAGCCTCCAAAATCAGTTTCATTGTCCTCCATCCCTCAAAAATATAGAGACAATTGCACTGTGAACTCTGGTTTCAGAGAGTATCAGTTACCCAAGATGAGCTGTGTTTAAAGGGGGAGTTGTAGAATAAATATTTGGGAATACGAGTGAATGTTCTATGATATTGTCTTACATCTGCCTCCCCCATCCTCATTTCGACCTGTGCTCCCTAGTTGTTGTGCTAGTTTGTGATGATAAGATAATCTATGGGAACAAGACAGGAATCGGATCGGCCGAAGGGCCACCATATTTATGGCTGTACCAACACCACGACAAACGGGTCCTACCAGTATTCCCCTTTCCCTTGGGTTGGGATGGCTCTATTGCAAAAGTATGCCTTCTCTCACACACGTAAGTGGGAGTTGGGTTGGAAAATGAAAAATTATTCTCAGGAGCAATGCTGAGAGAAGATGTGTTTCAAACTGTGATTTGCAATGCAAAATCTTTAGTGGAGAAATTTTCATAGGAACCCTTGGCCCCTTGCTCTGTGGCCTCCTAGCTGTACGTGTGCCAAGTGACCGCTGCCAACAACGAAAACGGCATGACCAGGACCAGAAAATGCCTTCTCCAGATATTACTGGGAGAAGAACGCTTAGCAGGATGGGACTGTTGGACTTGAGACTGAAATTTGTCCTTTGACAAATTTGAAGTGTTTTCCTGCACAGGTCTGACAATGAATCAAGGTCTTCTCACCTTACTTTCTGGGTATGGCTGCTGTCAGGTAGTTACATGCCTGGCTTTGTATGGGTATTAAGAAGGCATTTTCCATACTTCATATTGCTTGTGTGCAGGAAATCTTCTTTCTCTTCTGATAGCTCTACAGTTGTGAGTGAATCTCAGCTCCATTGTGACCTCACGCTCTGTGTGAGTGGTGCTGATCGTGCTATTTATAACAAAATATTCTCTTGCTGAAATCTCTTTACTGCCTTACCCAGAGCAGCACGGTCAGCATCTGCCCTCGCTGAATCACGCCCTGTGCTTACACAAGGCTTTACTGTGGTGGGGTTTTGTTGGTCCAGGTTGTGAGCGTGTTACTGCAGAGGTTCTGCACAAGGCTGTGACGGACAGTGGCAGAGCACGCTAGAACTTGTAATGTTAATAATGACAGGATGTCACTAGTGGAACATAAGATTTTTTTTTTTTTAATTGTGTGACCTATGTAAAATCTGCAGAAGTGCTTCCCAGCTCCGTACTCTACATCCGTGCAGTAGAAAGCAACCCTCCCTGTGATATCTCAGTGTGCTGACGTGATGCTGTGCCACGGGACGCCTGTTTAAAGCACTTTCCCCAGCTCCCTAATGCAGCTAATATTGGTTTGGTAGAAGAAATAACACCTCCTCGGTGTATCAGCTGCCGAATCAGCATTGTTCAAGTGCTCCCAGACTCCTTGTGTAAGATCTCAAGGCTCAATTTAGCTGAGGTGTCTTTTCTGCCATCGCCCTTCCAGAGATAACACAGCTTGGTGCCAGCTTTGGAAGCAGCACTGTCCTTCTGGTCAAAATATGTTTCAAAACTAATTTTATTCCAGTAGTGTGAGGACGTGCACTTTGTGCTATGGTTGAGTTTGAAATTCATGTCTAACAGCCGAAACACTAAGTCTAGAAAGCCATTTTCCTTTTCCTTTAGGGAAGATATCTACCCTCGCCTTCTTTTTGGGTTAGGCGTGCTGTAACAGTAAAACTCCTTCCAGTGAGGCATGAGGAGCAGGACCTGTGCGGATGAAAGGACTGCAGATGTGCGCGCTGACGGACGGGCAGCAGTGGGAGGCACAAGCAGGGACAGACGATGTTTTGGCAGCCCAGGCTCTGACTCTGTCATCCTGTGCAGGACAGAGAAATGAGAACTTGGGGAGGAGAGAAAAAAAAAAAAAAAAAGGTTCAGTAACAACTACTTCAGTCTTATCTGTCTGTTGTGGTCTTAGGATGCTGACTCCCAGAAGTGATTTAGCGAATGAGTTCCAGAAAAGTATTCTGTGAGTGCAGAGATGATTGAGGTTAATGATGTGCTGCCTTGGAAGTTGGGGGATTTGTACAAAACAACAAAAAGAAAAAAAAAAAAAAACAAAAAAACCCAAAAACAAAAAAAAAACCCCAACCAAACAAACAAAAAAAAAACCCAGAAAGAATTGATCAGTTTCCTGTGCTCACAGTTTCCAGGAGATTCTTCGTGTGTGCTGGATGTACTCAGAGTTTGAGATCTACAGAAAAAAACCATAAATTTAAATATTATTCCAGTTAATATGCACATTTATAAAAGCCAGAGTAAATGAGCACACTCACACATACTGTTTTTCCGGGAAAAAACTTTCCTTTTTTCATTTTACAAACACATGCGTAAAAGAGCAAACAGTGCAAAACAGACGCGTTGTTAAGTTCTGTACAATATTTACATTGGTCAAAATCCCCCAGGCAGGGAAAAGCTAGCACAGGGTTTTCCTAGGTACTGGACAGTTAAGTATTCTGGGAAAACATCCCAAGAGAAACCACCCAACTCCTTGCTGTCCTGGTGTTTTAGGGGTGTGAGTCTCCTGTTGGTTTTGCATGGAAGTTAGTCTATATATGTGTGTGTGTGTATATATATATATATGTGTGTATATATATATATCTATATATAGCAAACCCCTTGCTAATATACTCAGCTGGAATTGGTACCTAGAGAAAAGGATCTTTGAGCCCTGCTGTGGGAAGTAAAAAAAAAAAGGTGTTCTGAGTAGATCTTCCTCAGGTTCTAGGCTCTTTGAGTGCAGCATCTTGAATCTCTCACAAAATTTTATAAACAGGACGTCTCCATAGCCCAGCATCTCGGGGGTGGTTTGAGCTGTGGTCCTTAGCAGCGTGTCAGAGCGAAGGCACAGCCCGTACCCAGGCAGGACTCTCACTGGTAAGCTTGAGGGCATCATTCAAAAGTTAAAATTACAGCATTTCCGGCATGAGAGGGGAAAACAGGACTTGAACGTCTAATCTTATGGAGAATAGCTCTGCCTCTTTCTTAAATTAATGCTGAGGAACATAATCTGCTTACTGAAATGAGGACTGTTTTGTTTCTGTTCTTAAATCCTACCCAAAGAACCATTTGCAGCCCATCCTTTTGGATGCAGCAAAGCTTTGGGGTTCTGTGCTGGGGTTACGTTTGCTCGGCAGGCGTAGCGAGAGCCAGCCTGGCTGTTGGTGTCCCACGCCAGCAGAGCAGCACGGGGTGGCCGTCCTGACCTTCTCTGTGGGACGGTCACCTTTGTGCAGCTGGCTGGGGACATCAGGAGCCTGGCAATGGTGCTTCCAGCCCATGTGCCTCTGCCTCTTCAACTTGGCAGCCTGGGTCAGTGATAATGTGAGCATCTCCCTGCTGTGCTCCGTTGTGTGGAAACAGCCTTGGCTGCTCCCCCCAGTTCCCCTACACCTCCTGGGTTTGTGCTCTCCAAGTAGAGCACTGGGCAGATGTGCTTTCACTGGAAACGTTGATGTCCCTGTTCTGACACAGCATTTCCAAGCTGGTAACTTCCCACCCATTTTACAGCAAATCCAGCCATTGGGAATGACATGGGGTGTTACTGGGGAGCTCTTTAGGGATGCTGGCCTTTGAGAAGATCATCAGAGGTGCCATATAACCTTACCAGTGTGATGGGTCCCCTTTCCCTTCACCAGCTGGAAGGGTCTTGCTAGGTGGAGATTGGGAGGGCGAGCAGTCTCACTCCATCACCCCTGCAGCCCCACAGCAAGAGCTTCCTAAAAACCTCATGTGTTTTTAGAGGGATCTAGAGGCTAAATCTGCACGGTGAGTCTGTGACAGGCAAGCTCAGGAGATACAGAGCCTTGCTCTCCCATGTGCAGCCATGTACTTGCACATACAGCACAGGAACTTTTCATCTTTCTTACACAAGGAGCCAGTATGTGACTTATATGTCACTTGTGCTGCCTCCTTGCATTTCATAGACTTGAACCTAAGTAGTTTGCACTGGCTCTGCAAAGCTGGTGCAGATTTGTGCTGTCCCATGAACACGTGGCACCTTCCATCTGATGTACAGCCTGTTGTGTTTTGAAGAAAAGCCTACCATAGGAGGAGGGGCTTTCATGGTGACTGTAATATAGAATCACAGAACGGTTTGGGTTGGAAGGGACCTCTAAAGGCTGTGCAGTCTAACCCCCAAGCAAAGAGCTGGGACATCTCCAACCAGATTAGGTTGCTCAGAGCCCCATACAAATATATTTAAGGCCTGGCTTCCTCCTGTCATGACATCTGCCATGAAAACTCAGACTGGCGTGGCATTTTGCATGGGCATGTGTATCCAAAGGTGATTTTGGGCAGAGAGGTTTTCGCGTTGCCTTTCAGAGCTTCAGCTTTCCAGCAGAGCAACGAGTTGCAGAGCTTGCGGTGAGTTTACAGTGGATGAATCACATAGGGAGAGCTGGGGAACAGGAAAAGTGAGCTGGCTGCAAGCAATGAAATCCTTGATTAATGCTGTATGTTTAGCGTCTGAGAGGACTGCTCGGTCCTGTCTCTCAGCTTCAGCTAGATAAAGGCATCAACTTCTAATTAATTTGATTTTTTTTGCGTTTAAACTCCTGGCTCTGGTGTGTGCCGTTTGCTGACAATAGCCCTTTGTCAGGCAGGGAGAAGGAACACTCGGCCGCACCTCAGCCAGAAACACTGTGAATCCACTTTTCTTTTACCACCATCGCTCCTTCCAGCTTGGCTTTACCAACATCTAAAAAATTACTTCTCCTGTCTCTGAATGCATAATTGGTTATTTATACACAAACCGTGGAGCGTTTACTTGGTGTACCTGACCTAGAAAAAAACATTAGTCGAGAACTGTCCTACCAGATGTGAGTGTCAGTCAACATATGATCTCCATATAATTTATAAGGTATTAAATTACAAAATAATGAATCTTTTCAGTTAGCATTTTGGCACAGGATGATAGTATTACATTTTATGTGAGAATATCAACCGCAGCTCTTGCCCCATAAAACTGCAAACAGAAATTTGTAAGCGTTGGCGCTGGGTTCGCTTGGAAAAAGACACCCATTATGCTCGGGTTACAGTCGAGCTATGTATGTACGGCCTGGAGGTCGTCCAGTCACACGCAGTTCTTCCCCCCCCTCTTTTAACATTTCCTTGAGAAGGCTAGACAGTGGTTTCTAGGTTAGATTTTTTTTTTTTTTTTCTTCCCTTGGATTTAACTAGAGGAAGGTCTACGGAGCACAGAGCAGAAGGTCTTCCAGGATTCTTGCAAATGAGATATTCCTCCGCTCTCGGGTGCTGGGCCAAATCCTGCCCTCGCTCACCCCGCAGCAACTGAGCGGTCACCAGGTGTGAGAGCAGCCCTGTCCCACGAAGCTCCCAAACCCCATGGAACTCCAGAATCTCATCTTTCTGCTTCTTGCTTGCAAGGTGAAAGAAGCAGCTTTAAAATAAGATTTATGAGCTGACAGTTATATGTTGCCCATTTGGAGTGAGCTGGCATGTAAACAAGTTTCTCGTCTCTCTTTGTAAAACTGAACTAATCAGGGGTTTTGCCTTGGAGAAGAGCACTTACTCATGTACCATGTATTTTTCTTGTAAATAGGAAGAGGGCTTGAATGCACCCTCAGCTTTTTAGTGAATCCTTCCCACTCTTGTTCCTTCTCTCCCATTCCTAAAAATGGAGCTCTTGCCTCATTAAATACAATTTTTAAACATCAGTTAATGGTAGGGCAGCGGAATGGGGGTGCCCCATCTCTTTTGCCCAGCCTAGGATGTGTCAGAGATGTTGATGGTTTCACAACACCCTCTTCCTCCCCTGACAGCACCACGGTGTGAAGGATGGTTTGCTGTGTATTGAAACCCCTGCCTGCCTCAAAGTAAAACCCCTCTTGGCTCCCTTTGCTTTTTGATCTGAAGTTATGGAAATAGCTTCTCTGAAATACATACATTTGATGGCAAGCGTTGAAACAGGCGCATCGGCCAAAGGAAATAGGAATTTTTAGAAAGCGCTCTAAACAGTTTGGTTTGGGCCTGCACGGGAAGGAAAGGGGCACGGCGCTGGCTTTCCCTTTGCGTGTGGTTAAATGGCAAATAATGATGCTCAAAACACAGCTCATTGCTTCTCTTTGAGGCAAACTTTTCCCAGCTGCTGACGCATCCACTGCCATTGACTGTGCCCTTGTCCCACCACATCTTTCTCGCCCCACCAACCCATTTGAATGACCTGTCCTTATTGTCACGTTTCATTTCTGCCCCAAAGTGGTGTTGTCTGAGGGTTTAACGTACAGAAAAACCTCCCAAGCCAGTCTTGTGTGTAAGTTTCTAGCAAATACAGCTGTAACTTAAAACGGAGATACAGCAGTTAGGCTGCTCTCCTACTCCCTGTGTACAATAAATAAGTTGATAATATACTTTTCTGCCGTAAAAGCCAGGGGCACCAGACAAGCCACAGTCATTTTAGGGCTAAAATAGAATGATCTGTGGGGTCTGTCTTAGTCTTGGTAAGCAATGGACTTATTTATTTCAAGTGCTAAATAAATACTCCCTTCAAAGCATAACATTTTCTTGCAGCTGAATTCTTTTCACATGTTAAAAACCGCTGATTGCTTCAACTAGTAATCACATTTGATGTGTAGCTCTCAGTATCTCATAAGGCTTGATCTGAGACTTAAAATAAATAGTTGAGTGGAAAACATCTGTTCAATTAATATTTTGTCTGTCTTTTTTTTGGCAATGTAGTCCTAGAAGTAGCTTTATGCTATACTGTGGAAAATGTAGATTACTGATCTAGCAAGTTGTAACTTCATACTTTTTCAAGTTAAATTGTTTTTCTCATCAATATTTAAAAGGGGTTTATAACAAAGTTGGGGAGAAACTTTTTAGCAGGGCGTGTTGTGATAGGACAAGGGGTAATGATTTGAAACTAGAAGGATGTAGATTTAGGCTAGATATAAGGAAAAACTTTTTTACAATGAGGGTGGTGGAGCACTGGCCCAGGTTGCCCAGAGAGGTGGTGGATGCCCCATCCCTGGAAACATTCCAGGCCAGGTGGGATGAGGCTCTGAGCAACCTGATCTGGTTGGAGATGTCCCTGCTCCTGGCTGGGGGGTGGGGCTGGAAATGGCCTTTAACGGTCCCTTCCAACCCAACCCATTCTGTTTTGTGTGTCTTATGCTTAAGAATGAATGAGCCTGTTAAGGGCAGTATAGCTTCGAATATGAAACAATTGCTGGAGAAATGAAGTGCAGCAATGTACAGATAGCTAACTTTCCATATATTTCTGTAATCTGTATCTCTAAAAGGAAATGCAAGATATGCAAGAAATTAATTGAAAAACAGGAAACATTGCTGAACTGACTAAGAAAAGAGTGTGGCTGATTTGTTTTCCTTTCTTTTCTTTTGGAGTTACTTTGAGACCCTCTGGTTTAATTAGCTGACTGTATAGCAAAAACCAGCAAGTGATCACCTACAAGAGCTTCTCTTAATTGGATGTTCTGACACCAATTGTCTGTTTCCAAGCCAGCTCTTCACTAATGACAGCATTCCGTGGTTCTTCAGCCCTTCAGCTGCACGTCATTTCCACAGAAGAGATTTGGCCTTGCAAGAACACTGGGCTTTCAGGCCCTTTGTTTCAACTGGCTTTACAGTCTAGGCCGTCCCAGAAATAGTCACGTATAATCTCCTGGGACAGGAAAGCCCAGGTGCAAAAAGCAGTAAGGCGCTCTACTTCTCCCTAGAGGTGGCATTTAAAATAAATTAAAAGACAGCTTAATCTGACAGAAATGAAACTTATTTCAAAACTGTATTACTAATTATTCTTTTATCTTACTTTCTCTTCTGTCACCAAGCGAGGGTGTTGCTTGCTTTCAAAACAATTATTTACACTTCAAACTTCTCCGTACAATGCATTCACCATGCCTGTATCTAGTAAAACCAGGATATATACTCTTGCGGTGAAATAAGGAAAAGCCAAAAGCTTTTATTATGCCTTATTAAGCAAACATACATATTGTGGGAAGTTATTGAGTTAACATATGATGATGCATCTCCAGAAGGCATGAAATATTGGCAGGTATCTCTAAGAAAATTAAATTTTCTGTTTCCCAACTGGTCCCAAGTCAACTGCTGGGGGAAAAAAATGCCAAATGTTGGCATCTTCTGATTAAACAAGCTGTTCTGTTCCCTCCTTAGTTGTTGTATATGTTGTCAACCATCCATAATCTCCACAGGGAGATCCATCGGGATATTTATACTTCATCTTTCCCAGTTGTATTTGATGGGACCATCCCAGTATAAGGATTTGTCTACCTGTGTAATTATTCCCCCAGCAACTCTTCTTCATTAACACCATGTGTGAACCTACATATTCTGAAACAACTATTTCACACATGGAGTTAATCAAAAGTTAATGGGGGATAACTCCATGTGTAAACAGCTCACTAGAAATGCGATTCAGATGTTGGGTCTCCTCCATTCGTAATAGCCTGGTCACTTATTTCATCCTGTGGTGCTGGTAGTGTAGTCTTTGTTAGAGGTGTCTCAGTCTTGAAAAGAGAATCCATTTTTATCTGGGTTTTTATGTTGAAAGACTTCTGGAAGGATTCTGATGTAAAGTAATAGATGAACGGGTCAAAGCAGCAGTTCATTGTTGCAATGCACAATGTGATTGGGTACATTGTCCTCGCAAACCTCTCCAAGGAGCAATTTGCTATTGCTTGGGACCGCACGAGAGCATACAAGAAGAGTATGGAATTGTAAGGCACAAAGCACACAACAAAAATGGCCACGTGCACAATGATCATTTTCAATACTTTCTCTTTGTTTGTCCCGATCTGAGACAAGGTGGCAGGTTTCCGGAGAGTCCTGAGAACTAAAGAAGAGCATGTAAGGTTGAGTAGCAAAGGAATGATAAATCCTACCACTTCAATAAATATAGTGATCTTAGACAAATAGGTTTTCCAGATACGTTTGGAAAAACCTTCAAAACAGGTTGTGCTGGTGTTGGAAATGTTGGTTGTGGAGAATAACGAAGCAGAAATTCCACCGCTGAGGACCAGTATCCAAACACCAGCACAGACTATGGCAGAATTTCTCCTGGTCCTAATGGTGCGAGATCGGAATGGATAGACGATAGCAAGGAAACGGTCAACGCTAATGCAGGTGAGGAACAGCATGCTCCCGTAGATGTTAGTGAGAAATGCTGTACCAGAAATCTTGCACAGGCTATCTCCAAAAGGCCAATGCCTGTTGAAATTATAAAAAATTTTAAAAGGCAAAGTGAACACAAAAAGCAAATCTGAAACAGCCAGGTTTGTCATGAAAATGGCTGTTTCACTTCGCATTTTCATCCGAAAGCAGAAAACAAAGAGGGAGGCACAGTTAGTAATCAAACCAAGGATGAAGACCACGCTGTACACGGCTCCGTACAAGTTGTACTTAAAGGAATCATCTGTCAAGCAGGTATGGTTGTTGCTGTGGTTTCCCATGCCAAGTTTGTGATGTGCTTCCAAAGAACTTCAAAGTCTACTTCAGTGACATCCATAAAATAAGGCAGTGATCTCTTCTCTTCCTGAAGAAGCACATTCCAGGAAGGTTGCTTGACACCCTGCTACCATGGCTCCATCACGAATCCTTTCATCCTAAAGGGAGAGAGAAATAGATGCCGTCAGTCTTGCAGCCTGCTGTCACCCAGCACGGCTGTGCGAGAGAACACGTACGCTTTCCTTTCCAAATGAATGGATGTGCAAACAAGACTAGTAATTAGTTTTCACAGTAGTCTTTATAAATTCCACTATTATTGGGATTTTTCAAAGTTGAACACAGCAGTTACTGTACTCAGCCTTTCCTTTCCTTCCCCCATTACTCCTTATTGGAAAGAGTGATCGCTAATTCCAACTTTCCACTTGGAAAGGTTTTTCTTTAAAATTTGAGATGGAATTGGCCCAGTGTGTTTGGAAAGAAATAACAGGCCCACGATATTGCCCAGGTATAGAATCAAACCGTCTGAAACGTTCACCTAAACTTGTAACAAGAAGAGAAAGAAGTTGAAAGCTTTAGTGTTTGCTTTTAACTGTGCAGAAATGAAAGTTCTATGGGTTGTCAAACTTTTTTTGATGCAAAAGTATTAAAAAGTAACAAACCTCAAAAAAGTACTGCTTGCCCTTTTTTCTACTTTAAAATAGGAGCATCCTTACACATGTTTGTCGAAGTGAAAAATTGAAATGCCATATTTCAGAAATATGTTTCAAAAATACTTTCCAAAGTCATGCTTGCTGTTTTTGGAAAATGTTGCTTTCTTTTTTTTTTTCTTAAAAATTTCTGCAAAAATGATATTACTTTCAAAAGGACTTTTTTTTTTTTTTGCAACTGTAAAATGCTTTGCAAAAAGGACTCCTCTAAGTTGTACTGACAGCTTCATTTCTCATCTACTCTTTGTTAAGGCACAGAACCTGAAATTTGGGAAATCTCAAACTATACTCTTGTAAGATTTTTCCCAAATTCAGCAAGCTTTGGAGAAGCGTAGAGTGGAGGCGAGCATGCTGTTTGTTGGAAATCTGTGCTTTCTTGATGTTCTCTTACTGCAATTCTAAGTCCTATTTCTAAGGCCTGTGAGGATAAGCAGTTGGAAAGCCTCCCTCGCTGGAGCGAGGAGGGTTTGTGCGTTGGAACGTGGACACGGCAGTCGGTACATCGGGGAAATGCGGAGCAAAGTTGGATAACGAAGGGAAAGACCTCTGCCTTGCAAAATACAGCAAACCAAATATGAAACAAAGGTTGTAACCCTCTTGTAATCTAAGAAACATCTCAGTAGCTGTAACTATGGAGGAATTAAGAGAGATGAAGCCCTTGTGAAGAGTAGGATCCTTTCCAGAAAGTGATCCTCTGACAATACAGCTTGAACAGCAAACATATAACTGAGCAAGCTTGTGTTAAAGGTTGAAATGGCAACAAAAGCACAAATAAACAGGGGAAAAAAAAGCATGGAATCAAGACAATTTGGGACGCAAACTGATCTGATTTTTGAAAATCAAATGTTTTCCCACTGGAAAAGCTCACGCTGATAATTGTTGTTGCACTCAGGCTGTCAGTGAGTCAGCTTGTGAAATGTCAAGTGTTGACAAGAACAAAATAGCCACAGCGTGGCCAGATGGAAGGTGCAGGTTCTGCCCTCACCTGGGAGTGCCCGGAGAGCTGCAGGCTTTCCAAAAACCAGTGCTGTGACCCAGAGCGCAGGCAGCACCCCACCTTGACAACTTAGAGATTCATTGGATGTAAAGCAAAACAGCAGGAGGGGAGGATCCCCAGCGCTCACTTCTCAGAAAGATGGCTTTTGAATGACTCGAATCTTTTGCCATCCAAGGAGAAGACTTGGAACCGTCAGGTCTCTCCTGTCGGGGTGCGTTCCTGCTCTCTGCAGGCCAGGACCAGGGCAGAGACGTGGTGCTTTGTGTGGGTTTGCTGTTCTGGCCGTTCACTGTGTGTGCCTTGAACTACCAGAATTCCCCGTGGTGTTCGTAGGCGGCTTTGGTACATGCTCTTCACCTGATTTAGTAAATTCTTCCTTCGTTGTAGTTGCATTTTGAGTTACATTTTGTGATGATATCTTGCATTAGCAAATGTTCAAACCAGAAATAGAATATGCCCTTATCTGATTGCTGTTGATTATGTGGCAGTGGCAGGGGAGACCATGCCCACGCTGGGACTTTCTCTACCAGACGTGTAAGCGGGCTCTTCATTATGCAAATGGTGCAGGATTTTGGGGACAGATGGGCAGAATAGGGAACGGGCTGTGTAGGTGTTCCTTGCACCCCCTGGTGCTTTTGCACTCATCTCGGTGTTTCTCCTATTAAATTCAGGGCTAAATGAACTTTATTGTGAAACGATCTAAAAAAAGATATCAAACATTTAAACTTATGAAAAAGATAGTAGTAAAATCTCAAAGGCGCACTTTCTCTGAATATGTGGTAACCTAAATAAGCCAAGGTCTCACCTACAAGTTGAAAGGCCTTTAAGCAAGAACTTTGGTTCAAAAATGCACATGCGTTCCAAGAGGAATAGCTGAGCCTCTTAGCTCAACAGCCTAACGCATTAAATTCTTGGCTTGGAACTCCCTTTCAGCAGAGAAAGAGACTGCGTGTTATCTCCATCAGCAGCAATTTTTGTTTGTGCTGAAATGTAGCCTCCACAAATAGATCCTTTTCTTCTGCAGTGTGTAAAAACCAGGTGTGCCCCACTCTCCTGCTCCAGGATCCCAGTCTGGGTCCTAACTGGGGAGGTTTGAGAGGGACTGGGTGTCCTTCAAAACCTTACATGGCCACGTGCCTGGGAGGTGGATGGAAACCCCACTTTCCAGCCTGTGCATGCAGTCCAGGATTTTGGCTGTTCCTCAGGACACAGCCTGACGCAGCAGGTTTGAAAGGCGGCTTTGAAACGCTTACCTTTCCTACTGACATCCGCGGTGGTTGCCAGCAGCCTGACCCAGATACTCGTTATGCAGGAGAAAAGATGCTCGATCACTTGACTCTTTTTTTCCCTGCCCTGCATCAGACAGGCACGAGGTCAAACACCAGTTTTTCTGGTGTATAAGCCTGTGGGAATCGCCTGCCAGCGATTGTCTGGCTAAGTTACGGTCTTTAAAATCCAGGCCTGTGTTGTTTACCTATCTAATGCCGAGGCGTTTAAACAAGCTGACAAGGCGCTTTGAATCTCAGCCATGTGCTTTAAATTCTGCAGCACGAGCCTACAGATTTAGGTTTCTGAATGTAAAATTCACTTTCCTTCCCTTTGAGGATTAAAGCAGTAGGATGCTCTTCCTGTACGCCACGTTCACTGCTCTCCCCTTGCTGGGAGAAAAAAAAAAAAACTAGCAATACATTTAAAAATGCTGAGTTAAGTGAATATGAAGAAAACCACGTTACTGTTCTGTATTTCAGGCAGGTCAAACTTTAAATCCTGTACTTGAAGGGGGGGACAGCACAGGAGGGGAGGAATGTATCTAGCTGTTGTCCAAGCGGTGCTGTAACAGAACATACAGCCAGTTTAATGCACTGATACTGAGAATATTCTCTCAAACCCACAGCAGCTGTCGTTTGCTCACATAACCATGTTACTCAGAGGAAAAGGCGTTCAGCAGAGCAGCTGACCATGTTTGCTCCCACTTGCGTTCTATTGTCGAGAGATCCCCTCTCTTCCATGCACTGCAAGTAAAGGAAAACCCCTACGTATTACTTCCTACAGCGCGCGAGTATCCTGTTTACAATCCTTTTATTTCCTCCTCCTGCCACCCCAAGAAATCTGCAAAACAGCCTGCTTGCAGCGTTATTGAGAGTAACCATTTGTGAGTACAAAAAATTACTGCAGGTGAAAAGCACACTTTAAAATGTGATCCTGTAATTCTGTTAAGCCTGTTCTTTCTGCTCCATACACGTCCCATCCTCCAGAAGTCCACCAAACTGAGGTCAGAAGAAACTGTGATGTTTAGGACTGACATTTTTGCATCTGCACATTTTCTTTTTCTCATATGAGACATAAGGTGAACGTAACTTTTATCGGCCGGAATACATAGGATATCGTGTGTGTGTTAATTTAAATAACTGAACACTGCAGAGCCTGCCTTCCAAATCTGAAGGCTCTCTTGCTAGGTTATCACTGCGTGTACTCAGGTTCTCTCTCAATCTTGAGACACAAAGGTTTTATAGGCACAGAAGCTGAAGCCTGAGGATCAAAAGGTGGGGGTACGGGGGCTTTATCTGAGTTTTGTCCAGAAATGTCTCTAGGTGATGGCAGCACTTCTTGTGTTTTGGTATGGTCTCAGACCCTGACCTTGGAAAGAAATAAGTATTTTCCTTGAGCACAGCGTGCGCTTTATGCCTTCTCTTGACAAGAACGACATTCATGAGCAGGTTTTTGCTTCCCCGTTACTCACCCGGTCGGTACAGTGCTCGTATGATGTGTAACTCCCACCACCGAGTCCAGGGTTACGGCTTTACAACCACAAACTATCATTTCTTCAGTTCCTTGGCTTTTATTTCCCTTCTTCATTCCCCTTTAATTATGCAGAAGGCTCAAAAAAGGTGGTGTTGGTTGCAGAAGGGTTGTTTGGGTTTTTTGAAGATTTTTGCATAGATGATAATTGTCCCTAAGCCATAGGACTTGGCTTCTTCCAAAGTACTAAGGTAAGGTGAGCTACGCTGCGACTGTTTGAATGTAGGCTTAAGAGAGAAACAAGAAACTGCCACCTGAAAAAGTAAGCGTTTCTGACAATTCTGCGGCAGTGCTAATGAGGAATCGTAACACCACCAAACTATTGTTTCTAAAGGCTTACAAATCTTCACCTGAAAACCACAAAACGTGCATTCAAAGAAAGCACCGCAGTGACGGCAAACGCAACAAAACCGTCTCACCACCGAGCTCCCCGCTGCTTTGCTGCTCTTGCGATACCTCAGTGCCTGTGACGGGATCTCCGCTTGCTTTCTCTTTTCAACAGAAGTCTCACTAGCTAGTCTTGGTCGCAAAGAACTTTGAGAGCGTTACCCGAAGGTAGTTATAAGGACAAAGCTCCAGTGCGGGGGAATGTGGTCGCTGGCCTTTCCCTTCTGGAGGCTGTCAGGGTGGTAGCTGTGTTGCACAGCGACGGTGCCTCTGTTTTCCCGGTGCCAGCAGCGAGGGCTTACGGAAAGCTGAACCAGGCATTGCTGGACCCGGCTGCTGCTCCAGGGAAAAACGGCTGGGGATGGGAAATGGTTTGGGACACCAGCTCTGGGGTTGGCTTTTAAACCCACCACCTTGGCGAGTTGCTGGGAGCTCTCCGCCCTCCCCGGAGCTTCCTGCGGCTTCACGGTAACCTTCGCCCACGCAGCTTCCCTGGTGCGGCAGGGGCTGGAGAAAGGGTGGGATTAGATGGGGGGAACGAAGCAGCTGCCTGTAAACAAAGCACCATTGACAATACGAGGCATGGAAAGTAGAAATGCTTTAATCTCTTTCATTTCCTAATCCTACGTGATGTATTTGAGAACAGTAGGAAAGAAGTAGCAGAAGTGTGACTTTGAAGTCCAGCAAAGGTTTCAAAGAGCCATTCTTCCCTGGTTGTATCAGAGTGAATGCCCAGCCGGTATGCTGGGCAAAAGGGGACGTTTTCTGATGATCAGCATAAAAGACAGGCGGGAAGGCTCTTATTCATGGCTTTGACACTTATTGTGCGAGGGTCTTCCATCCCATTGTACCTTCATTCCCCAGGGTTTGCTGTGGGTGTAACAGCGTCTCCTGCACCTGGAGGGAAGGTGAGATGCTGGGTTCCTCCTGATTGTTTCAGTCACTCAGGTTTCACACTCTGCTTTTCCAATCCTCTCTGACAGAAGAAAACAAAACGCAGGAGCCGGTGAGGCATTTCCCTTTGCCCAGCCACCAAGAGCGATGCCGGGGACCTGCTGGGACAGGGTGGGAGCGTGCCGGCCGCCCCTATCCTCCCTGCCTGGGTTCTCCAGGAACCTCACGGGCTTGCCAAGTTCAACAGCTACTTTCTGTTGCCTTGAAGTCAGTAAACGCATTGCAACAGGAACCCAATTTAATTCTTCTCCAAGATGGAGCGGGGAAGTGGAAACCTGAGCCTATCAGACCTAATCCTAAAGGCGCTCTCCTTTTTTCTTTCCTTTTTTTTTTTTCAATTGATCAGCACTGCCTTGTCTCCTAACTGTCCTTTGAGACTTACCAAGCATTTCCTGCTGGTGGTGACTTCTCTGTGCTGTATCTGTTTTGTATTGAGCTAATTAAAATGTTTCCTTCTGAAGAGAATAGTGAACTGCCTTACCCCACATTCAGACACTGATCCTCAGGGCATGACTCTCTCTTTGTTTTCACTGACAATGTCTCTCTCCATTTACATCACCCCTTTAACCCTTGACGTGCTTTGGCCTTCCCCGTCTGCTACGGCCTTCAGAGGGTCCGGTCCATGGGCCGGAAATGGCACAATTCACCCCAAACTTCCCTGCAAAGTTTGTATTATTTTACTCTTGTAAGAGGGACTCTCGTGCTTGCACAGGAACCGCCATCTGAGGGTGGAGGGCTGTAGGAATGCTGGGTTTTTTTGGCCCTCAGATCTCTCACTAAGGGGAGATCGCTTCATAACAGCATTGCTAGATTCAGTAGCGATCCTGATGAGAGACAAAGAGGAAAAAACTGATGAAAATCAGAGTTTTACACTGTTTGACCCGATACTGGAAGATTTACAGGTTGTTTTCACTCAGGAGTAGAAGCTGGTGATGGAGGTAGCTGCGTCTTTGATGTAGTCCTGTTTATTTGCAAAGCGTGGTTAAGAAAAAAATAAAAAATAAGAGAGCCCTGTTCCCCCGAACCACGGGGGAATCCAACAACAGGACTCAGTTTATTTGCTTATAGTTCCAAAACGCTTTCCAGTCAGCGTTCTGCCCCAAAAGCTTCCTTTCTTTGCTTCCTCCAACGCGATTTCCAGTGGTTCCTTGGTGATTGCCTGGCTTTTTGGCTCCTTGTTGCCTTTACCCAGCTCCTCGCGAGGCGCCTGCCACCGCATGAAGCCCTCCTTTCACCCGGGGCCGCATCTCACCGCTCTCGCCCAGGGCCATGGCTCCAGGCTGGTTCCTCTGCAGGAGAGCTGAACTTTCACCTCTGTTTATCCAAAAATTATAGACTTTTTCTTTTTTTTTCCTCCTTGCATACATTAGCACCAATAAACTTCCATCCAGCCGCCAGCATCGCAGCACAAACACGTATTTCAGCTTTTGCGAGCTAAACTGGGTGCGAGGAGGTGCGGCTGGTTTCCTCGTGGGCTCTGCAGCGGGGCAGAAGGTGATCCCTACCCTGCTCCGGTGCTCAGGACCTTGAAGGATCTGTGCCCTGCATTTATTTACTGGAGGGAGCTGATAAAACAGGGCTTCGTTCTTTCTAATTGCCTTATTCTAGGGGGAAAGGGGAAGGTTTGAGAACTTTCTTTGGCAGCGGTATGGACTGGGTGGGCATGGCCAGCCTTGGTTTCCTTTGCGCCAGCAGTCTGCCCTCCGAGCGCTGGAGATGCGCAGTTTGCTCCCGGAGCAGCTGGGCTCCCCGTTCTCCTTGGTCCTTGTTTCTCAGCAAGAAATCTGGAGGCGTGGCTGGGCTTTTCGTGTCATCTCCCTCACCTCCCCTCTGGGGAAAAACACGAAGGTCTTGAAAAATACTCAGTGGGGTATAATGAAAGGATGCGTGAGGGGGCATAGCGCACAGCTATGCTACTTTTTCAGTAGGAACTATAGAGGGTAAATTTGCATTAATGTGTTAAAATAAATAAGAAATTAATTTGCAATGCAAAAATATCAAATCTCAGCCAGCGAGTGATGTTTCTGCAGTGAAGTTTCTTAGAACTCAGATTTCTGATAATGAGCTGAGAGAAGGGGAAGGACTTTTTGGTATTGTGTGAGGGATGCTGTTTTACTGCTAAACACGGTAATTCCCATTTGTCATATAAAAGCAAATGCCTGCTGGAGCAGAAGACGGTGAGTTATCTTGCAGGTTCAAGAAACTAAAATGGCAATACTATTAGATTAAAAGAAGAGCTTGCATTGTGGCTGCCTATTTACAGACGTAATAGGTACTCAAAATATTTTGAAATCACGTTATGTAGAGAGAAAGCAATCCGCTCTGTTGCTAGCATGCATCCTCGTCTCGGGGCTTAGGGCCTGATGAATGTCCCTTAATTTCCCTTGCCAAGATAAAGAGACTTTCCTTTTTCTACAAAACCAAGCCATTACAAATAATTCAGAAAACTTTCCTTGCGGCTAGGGTCAGCTAAGGCTAGTTTGGCTCCGGAGCAGTGTGGATCTTTACCCCCTTTTATGGGACTGACAGAGAAGATGGGGCATTAGAGGAAGTCTTGCAGAGCCACTGTCTGCTCTGGTGAATAAAGAGCTCCTCTTTTCAAGGAGAGAATTTGCCTGTTGTGAAAGGTGGTGGCTCCCCTTCCCTGAGACTAAATCGGATCCTTATTTATGGAGGAGGAGCCACGTGTGGAGGAGCAGAGTGAGTCTCTGCACGCACACTTGACCTGGAAAGACCTGCTGAGGCTGGGTGTGTGCTCCAGGAGCCATCCTTGCCCACCCCGGCCCGCAGATGGGACGGCTCACCCGTGTCTCGTTTGTGATCCTGGAGTGCTGTGTGAGCCGTGGGGCTGGGACCACCCCATCACCCGTGTACGCCTGGCTGGCAACACTCAGATATCGCCAGAGCCCCGACACTCAGATAAGCTGCAGCCTGCACAGATGCATCGCAAACGTTGGCATGAATACGTAGGGCTGCAAGCGGCCACGCTCTCAGTACCAAGGCAATAATTGAGTCCCAAATCATTTTGCCGTGTACTGCCTTCCCCAGGGAGCAACCTGCTCTGTCCAGAAGTAACACGCCCTCCTACACTGCACCCTTTTCCAAGAATGTGGCCCAAGGTTTGGGTAAAATCGCCTCAATTCCTGTTCTCGGGCTCCAACCATGAGGTCGCAGGCTGCAGATGGGCAACCATCTTACGGAGAGCATCCTCTCTGGCACAAGCTGCCGCGCTGGGGCACGGTGAATATTTCCATGGCTGCTCTCAGCGAGGCGTGGGTTTTCACGGTTTTTGTCTCGTTACAATGCTCTGAATGAAAGTGAAGGGGCAGTGGCACTCAGGCATTAGTTCTGTGTGTCTGTGCAGAGCTGAGCTCCTACCTCCAGAATCTGAAAGACACTGATTTTTATCAACTGACCTAACCCCCGCGAAGGAGGAGTCTCATTTTTAGTCCCAAAGGATTCAAGTGAAATGTATGCTCAGCCTCCCCCTCCCTCCCGTGTTTTTCAGGACCTTCTTTTAAAATTCAGAGACTTTGAACCCCCTCAAGCAGCAAGGTTGGTTTCCTGCCTGTTTTATTTTGGCTTCCAGAACGCTGCTGAGGAAAAGAAGATGGAAAAGTGCTGGGAGGGGGGAATATCCTTATCACCGACCTGTGAACTTTGCACTTCCCATCCTCTGGGTTCTACTGTTCCGTTCAACGCAAAACCACACAATTGTCTCCTCTCAAACAAAGATGAAGGAGTGTCGTTAAAAAACCCAAACTTGTCTCGCAAATTCTTCTGCAGTGGGCTTATACTGTCTTAAATCCTATTTCTTCCAGACAGCTGCACCGTTACATTAACTATGTTGTTCATCATTCATTTTACTTCTGACACCAATTTTTCTATCTGCTTAAAGCTGCATTTGAATTTTTCTTGTGTCGTTTTGCCACTGAGCTTAAAAGGAGTAGATTTTAGCCACAAATGAAAGCCAAAGTGATAAATAAGATCTTAAAGTTTTGCAGTATAAAAAAAAAATATAACTTCTTTCCTAATCTTTAACATCGTTTGTAGGAACTGGATCTCACATTACATGAAGCTGAAGGCATGTATCATTGTAAGCTGAAAGTCTAAGTTCATGTCACATTTATATACAACCCTTTCTTAAGTTTATATTAAAGTGTCTTTATGATACTGACTTCAAGTACAAAAAAAAAAAGCCCTCAGTAAGGGATATTTTTCACAAATCTGAAACAAAAAACCAGCAAGAGGAAAGTCCTTAACTTGTCACACACAGTGACACAATGAGAATCACGATGTGAATTACTGCCATTTCCACAGCAACAGTTTGGAGGAGCAGCTCACGCAGGGATTATTTTCCAAAAGCTTGGCGATCATCTTTCTCACTTTCAACAGAAACGCTGGCCTCTCCCCTCCCCGCCACGGCAGAGCTCAAGTCAGAGGAATGAGATCTGCCTGGACAGAAAAAACACCGCTAATCTCCATTGAAACGCACAACTCCAGCCCATCCCCGGCTGGTTTGATCCCACAGATCCGTCTGAGCCGCCAGATTTCAGCCAACGCTACAATCCCTTTTTTTTTTTTTTTCGGAGCTGGCATTACAGCCGGATTTCTTGTCTGCTACGTTAGAAAGCGAGGAAATAGGAACTCACCGCGGCAGAGCGGCTGGGGCCGAGGTCGCGCCCGCGGCCCGGCGGGTTTCAGCCCGATTCCGCCCTGACAGCCCACATTCCTCCTTTTTGTGCGCGTGGAGCGCGGGCCGAGCGAGCCCGCGCCGAAGAGCTGCGCGCTCCCCTTGCGATGAGTTCACCCGTTCATCTTCAAAGCCTCCAGCGACCGGCGGCTGTCCGCCTTCCTTTGTTCGGAGGGGAGAGCGACCGGCTGAGGGCTGCGGCCATCACGTCCTGGGAAACGGGAGGCGAGAGCGGGCCCGAGGTCTGGGCAGGGTCTGTGGGCAGGGGGAACTCTTGGGGGTCTCGTAGGAAACGCTCTCCATTGGGCAGGGATGCGTTCTTAGGGGCTGAGCCCGCCCCGCTGGGTCCCTCTCGCGGGGCTGTATTCCCTTCCAGAGCATCCAGGCAGCTCCCGCTTCAGAATTAACAGCTTAGGGAGGACAGCTCGACAATGGGCAACGCGGATTTCCTGAGCTAATTAGCCGGGGGGGACAGCCCCTGAGAGCGCGCCTCCGCGCCGGGGACGGGAGCGAGCGAAAAGCTGCTTCAATCTCGGATTTTCTTTTGCGTGGCTGTAATTGTTTTTCCCTTCTAATTAAAAAAAGTGAGGAGGAGAGGGGGGAGCTGGGAATCGAGAAAGCATTGGGGAAGCTGCAAAGTAAAACTGCCCATAGAACAAAAAAAAAAAAAAAATCTTTCTACAAAGATTTAGAAAGGAGCTGGTTTTTAGGTTGAGGTTTGTTTTGGTTTGTTTTTTTAATCTTCTCAAAGAAGCAGAATCCTCTCTAAAAGACTAAAACAGCCTGGACTCCTGTCCCCCAGCCCTGGGTTCCTGCTGGAAAACCTGGAGGCTTGCAAATGTTTAGGGATGTAATTAAAAATACTCCCGGGAAGCGCGGCTGCGTAGCTCACCCCGAGAGCTGCTGCTGCCCTTCAGTGAATCTGCCTGCCAGCGGAGCCACGAGCTCTAAAAGCTTTTTATTTTTCTCTTACCTTTAACATCAGCCCTTCAGCTGGGGAAGAGGATCTTCTGGCAGCAGGAGTGCAGCGGGTGGTTCATTTGCCTCAGTCCGTTAACGCCGTGGAGCAGCCGGTGCCCTTTAGTTTCTTTTTCAGCCCCCTCCAGTTCCATAGGTTTAAAATCCCGAGTCGGCTCCTAAAGCCCAGCCTCCCGCCTAGCGCGTCTCGGTCGCGTTGTGTTTGTCTCTCCTTTTCCGCCGCTGCTCTTGGCTCTTCCCACGGGCAGCCGAGGCCGGTAAACAACTCATGGCGAAGCTGGAGCGAATGTTATTCCTTGGGCCGGTGGCTGCGGCGGTCTCTGACCGGCTTCTGCTGCGCGCCCGGCCGCCGCGGGCTTTTATCCAGTCGATGCAAATAACTTCCTGAATATCTCATGTAACAGCCCAACTCCAGCCGGCAACACCTCGTCCTCTGAGGGCTCGCGCTTTCATAAAACATAAAAACACGAGCGCGGGTTTGGGTTGAAAACGGTGAAGGCGCAGATGTTTCCTGCTCCGAGTGGTCAAAGGTCCGTTTTCCCTTTTTTAGCTGGTAAAGATGACAGAAAATCTGGGTAAATGGTGAAGGGATGGCCCAAGACATGGGCCATCACCCTCACTTGAGTGTGGGGGCTGGCAGAAAGCTCAGCGCGCAATCCCCCAGTATCACCAGTCAACTTCCCTCAGAAATGAGCCTCGGCCCTTCATGGCTTGTGGGCATTTTCAGCTGGCGGCACGGCAATCCTGATCCCGGGGTGCAGTCAACTCTTTCCCACCCCGGGGCCCATTCTTATGCGAGTGCTCTCAGCAGGGACCCATTGAACAACACCGCATTTGAAATCGCCCTTTTTAGAGAAAGAAGTGTGGTTGGGATGGTTTGAAGCTGAATGTGCTGATACAGAGGGGAATGAGCCCGCTGAAACCCTTGGCAGATTAGCATCTTGTGTCTCAGCCTTCCAAGCTACCAGTCGCTGGGCAAGCCCGTTACAGAGGAGATTTGTTACTCCTTGAAGATTAAATACAGGATAAATCTTAAAACAGAGCAACACTTTGGTGCTTTTTGCAGTATTTAGCCAGAACATGGCAATGGTGCCAGCTTTGAGGCTGTTGGAATTTAACCGGGCAGCTGTACCCGTCTGGGATGTTTGCTTTCTCTCTTGGTTTTTGGTTTAATTAAACACTCCTAACAAAAGTCTTCAGCTGTTGTGAACTCCAAGGGCTCTCAAGAACTCCTTCTTATAGTGTTACCTCTAACTTGACAGGAGACTGGGGGTGGCATTTCTGCCCTTTATGGAGTCCATCCTAAACCATCGCAGTGGTTCCAACTTCGTATCCATCCATGGCTGTCATTGAATTCAAAAGCATCTCTAGTGAGCAGGTTATTCAGTCATCTGTTACTTTGGGTTGTTTTTCTTTTAAAAGGAGTTTTTCTGCTAGCTATAGCCAAAACTAGAAGCTGGAAAAGTAGAATCTCTAGGTTGACCCATGATGCTACTCTCCAGCCTCTAGAGACCATAAAAAAAAATCCCAACCTTTGCCTCTATGGGACATAAAAAGATTTTGGTATTAACGAGAAAGAAAATGTCCCCAGAGCAATATATTCCTGCTGCCCTCCAAGGCACACTTCACAAAGCAAGACACGGAGGCCTTCACCCTTCTCCACGCCAGGTTAAATAGGCCAAATGCTGTACTTTGTGTATTTTTTTTAAATAGATAAAGTACAAACATTTCCAACAAAGTACCCTTAACGTAGGTTTATTTGCTAAACATGAAAAAAGGAGGTGGCTGCCTCTCTTCTTGGTTACAGTTACAGGCAAGTGTTTGCTTTAACATGGAAAAACAATGAGCAGGCTCCTCTGCTCTTCATCTCTCCTCTCTGCACAACTCGTGTGCTGTCCCCACCCTGATCCCGTGGCGTTCGTCTCAGACTCGGGGCAGGGTGGGATTTAGTGAGCTCTCCTTCTTAAAACATTGGCAGGACATCAATAATCTCCAGTTATTTTGGAAAACAAGGGACACGGGGCTGTTATCTTATTGGAAACCAGGGCTGCTGAGAAGGCATAACGTGTTTAAGCAGAAGTTTTACCCCCTGTTTACAGTACTCGGATTTTCTGCTTGTGCACGGAAACCCTGCTGATCCGATACTTTTGTGGTGTTTTCAGTTGTCAGTGGTCTGGTGGCTTTTGGACTGGCTTGTGAAATTTCCATTGATTTCAGCCAGGCAGGAGTATCTGAATGTAAGGAAGAATTTTGCCCAGACTGGCATATTGCATTTCTGGATGATTAACGCTTAATTCCTCTGCTGTCAAACATCCTGACTGTTTTCAGTCAATTGATGCTTTCTTGTGCCAAGATTCCTACTTCAGCGCCCTTACGAGCACTCAGAAGGAGCCGAAGAGCAGAAACCAAATAAAAATTGCGTTTTAAAGGCCACTAGAATATATATGATAGAGACATTAGCCTTTCCCTTTCCTCCTCTATTCATTGGCAAGGCTCGCTTCCTTCCTTTGCTTTCCTCCGACAGCAGACGTAATTTGTCATTTGGTAGCTAAATATTGCATGGCTGTGGTTCATCCTGGTAGGACAGCGCGTATCGGATGTTCTGGGGCCCCGTGGAGCCCTCCCTCCTGTGGAGATGAGCCCGTGAACAAGCTGCCGTGGTCAAAATGGACCATGCAGGAGTGGCTTCATGGCACCAGCGTGGTTCAGGGACCCTGCCTGGGGAAGTGGGTAACCCCACGTTGCCAAAATACCTACTCCTGGAGCTTGCAAACTCGGTTGTATTTAGAAATTTTGGCTGTGATGCTGTCCTGTATCATTTGCTCATCCTGTGAGGTGAACAGCTTCTGAAGGCCTCACGCTTTTCAAGCACCAGCTTTAGGACTATGGCTCCTGGGGAGGAAGGTTGGTGTCTGGGTGACCCCAAAGGAAACGTCTGGGTGATTAAACCCACAGGTTCAGTTCTGTTAGAATGCAGTGTTTCATTTAGATGTTTCCCAGCAAAGCCAAGGGAAAAAATCAGTAATACTGACATGTTCCTGAAAAAAAAAAAAAAAAAGTCACTTTACAGAAACCACAGTCTCTGCTGGAAAACATTTTAAAGGAAAATTTCTGAGCAGATGTGGCAGGACCCTTCAGGAGCTCGCTAATGCTGCAGTGTTTACCGATGCTTAATGATTTGTCAGCGCTCCTGCTTGAAATCTTTTCTGAAGAGTTTTATAACAAAGCCACGAAAAATCACTCTGGAATCAAATGGAAGCGCAAAGACTCATCCTGTTTGGGTTTTTAAATGTGCATTTAGAGGGATCTTTTTTAATCATTTTAAATGCTGTAGAGACATGACCAAAAAAACCCACCAAACAGTAAGTGCCCATTTGATTCAGTATCCTTGCAATTTAAATTTAAAAACCGTGGTTTGTTAATTTACCAGCACTTAAAATTCCATTACTTTCCAATCTGACAGGACTGTTTGCTAATAAATGGCAGGATATTTCTTCTCCAAATGTTTAGTCAAACTAAAGCATTTTGGGGCAGGGGAAGGTGGTCCTCGTGCCAGCGGAGTGACTGGGCATCTAGAAAGTCCCCGCTGCTCTCAGCGCTGATGGTTTTCTAGTGGGCACGGTCTGCTAAATAACAAATACGGTCCGTCCAGGTAACAGCTGGATTAATTCATTAATCTGTGATTTGTTTCTCTGGTCTTTAGACCCATCCAACAGCGACTGTTGGCGTTGCTGAGGGCCGGCCTTTGTTAAATGCAGTTGACTCCAAGGCGTCACATTATGAGCTGCTGAAATTTAAGGTCCCTTCCAACCCAAACTATTCCGTGATTCTCTGTTCCTCCCGAGCACGCATGTTTTCCTAAACCTTTGCTTGTTTTTGCTACGCAGCATCATCAATACGCTGGCAGAAGGTCAATCTTTCGGACAGTGTCGTCTCCGTGCCTTGAGGCAGGCCTCTGCCTTCGCTTTCCGTGTTTTGCAGTAATTTAATCGGGCTCATCCAAGTGCATCTCATTAGTTTCAGAGTCTTTCACTTTTCTTGTCAGAGGAGAAGGGATTAATTTTGCAGACTCCCTGCTCATTAGTCACTCTCCCCATAACGCAGAGCAATTTCCAATTTTGCATGACCAAACCTGGCCCATAATGTCTCTCTTCAGAAACGGCATGCAGGATTTATTTGGGGCAAGAAAGAAATAGGTGATTATTCTCTCCCCCAGAATGAGTTCAGAAACCCACGCTGCCCTAATTTGGTGGCACGGACCTGGGTTCCTTGATTCTTTTTCCCCAGTTCAAAGGGACTGCTTGTCAGTTCTGCATACTCCAGAGTCCCTGCTTTCATAAACACGCGGTAACGCACACCGTTGTTTTGACAAGAGGCACCAGTCCTGCCGAAATCCTATCCCTGGAAAAGGGAGCAGGTGTTTTCCAGCAAAGCTGCTGGGCTGCCTGCCTGAGCACCAGCTGACGAGGAGCCCGATTTCAGAATTAACCGCCGTTGCTCCTGCCGTGGCGGAGGGTGATGTTTGAACGTGTCCAAGGGGGAGCTGAAACGGCTGCCTTTGTTCCCCCGTGGTGGGGAGCAGAGCAGGTTTTAATGAAAAACGAGTGAAACAGAGCTGGTTTATTCTTTTTCTGAATGCTGGTGATAGCAAACCAATGGCTCCTATTCCAGGCATGGTGGAGACTGGTTTTTTTAGCAGGGATAGCCCTGTGTGACTGGACCCGCAGTGGCTGTTGGTGTCAGCAGCAGGTACCATACCCGGGCTGAGGCTGCGGGGCGGCTGTCGTCACACCCTAACACAGCATCGGTAAGCGTGGGGTGTTTTACGGAAGGAAACTGAGTTTCTCCAAATGGATTGGGAAGGATGAAGGGCTACGATGTGAGGAAGAGCCACTGCAGAGCAGTTAACGAAGCAAGCGGAGACCAACAGAGGATGCGGGCCGGCGCTGGCTGACTTCCCCTCGCAGAGCAGGGGCAGCATCTCGGAGCACGGCAGCGGAGGGATATTCAGTTTCAGCAAAACAAACCCAAAGGACACGAGAAGCCGGTGAATGTAGTCTGTGTTCTGATGGCAAAAAAAAAAATCAGAGGTTGAAAGGAGCCTGGAGCACCTGAAACAATTGAAGGCGCAACCAGGCAGGAGCTCGCAATTCTGCTGTGCATGAATCGAAGGAAGAAGCAGCTGAATATCAGGAAACGTTTTCTAACAATGCGGACTGTTAGGCTGCGGCGGAGACTCCCGAGGGAAGGGGTAAAGCCCACATGGGCTGAATAATAGAAAACGAGACAAAACCGCAGGGTGTATGTGCTGGAAAGAAATCCTTCAGTACGGTGACACACAATTCACAATACCTCAGTAACGTCGCGTTGCTGTTATTAATAACATCTTTAAGATGCATTTTTTGATAAAGGGATTTAGAAGAGTTCCTACAGATGAGGAGGCTGGAAGCTTTCCATGCAGGTCCTCTCCCCGCGAGGTGGGAGGTGGAGAAGGGGAAAGGGGACACGCTGCCTGTCGCAGCCCCCACACCATATTTCCTAGCAATGCCAAGCGGTTGCCTTGGCCGTCCCTGTCCCTAGGAGGAAGCCCGTTTTCTGCATTTTCATAAGAAATCTCAATTAACCCAGGTCCTGCTCCCTCTAGAGAGCAGCTATTTCCCTCAGAACCAGTGCAGCGAGCCATCTCCCCACCGGCATGTTCTGGTTCCCACTTTACCTGCAGTGAATTTTGGGAGCTTGCAGGATTTTGGCTGTGCCGAGACCGCGGGGTGATGCCGGCTGGTTCACAGCCCCGTTGGTCTCCCCCCACCCTCAGCGCTGCGCCAGCCTCCATGGCTGTATCACCAATGGAGAACAGAAACCGAGCAAAATTAGTAAAATTTATCGTGTTCTGTAGCTTCGCTGTCTTGAGAGCCTCTTGCAGCATCACGACATACAGCAGGATAGCTGTTACCAGAGCATGTACTGATGAAAGACACGGTAGAATGGATGAAAAATTAGATATTTCCAATTTTCATTAGCATCTAAGCCACTGCAGTACCTAGGAGTTGGTACAGCCTGTGGTTCCCACCAGTTTCTCAGTAGATGACCCTTTTTGAGTGTTTTAACCCAAAAAAACCCGACTGTTTGGGGCACAACTAATGCCCTAACAGCAAGGTGTGTGCCGTTGCGCAGGGCTCTGCCGCGCGCCGAGCTCCGAACCTCGGCGCTGTACCTCTCTGCTCGGGGCTGTGCTAGGAAAGCGCATTAGCGGAGCTAATCTCACCACGCCACGCGCTTTTCTCTTGCACAAACTTAACGTCGGAGAGGGTGATGCAAATCAAAGCGGTATTATTCCTGTTGCACCACCGCTTAACTCCCGCTCCCTGCCAGCCCATTGTTGCTCGCGCTTTGGCATCGCGTCAATCTGATTGCAATTAAGCTTTTTACAAAGCATCGTTCAAGGCTGGCTGTTCTGGTTTGGATTGTTCGTGCTCCGAAAGGTTCTCCACAATGGTTGTTCTGGGGACTATGCTACCAGCTGTGTTGGTACTGCCCTTGTCTGATAGTTTTGATAATTTTTTTGTGACTCATGGAGGCTATTTTGGTAGTAAGTTGTTTGTTTTTCTGATTGAAAAGTGGTTTCTGAGGAGAGAGAAGTACATATTTCATGCCCTAGGGTTACGTATTTTTTTTTCTGAAGCCTTTTCTATCCACAAAAGACTTTCTTAAGGTTTCTTCTACCAGAGACTCAAAAAAAATTCCTGTGTTCCTAATGGAAGCAGGGTGCTGTGTGTAGAAGAGCAGCAAAGAGAAAAGGTTCCAATACTGATATTAAGGCCTAGGTGTGTTGCCAACACATAAATGTAAAAATAAAATGGAGCTTGCGTTTCATTTTGGAAACAGACTGTATTTCCAGCTGAAACGTGCTGCCTTGGGTTGCTAGAGTCTATAGTAAAGCAGTTATGACCATGTACTGAGGAGGAGCAATCGGCCTCTCTCCACTTGTGAGCAAACGAGGGAAGGCAGCAGCTTCCAGCCAGCGATGGGCTTATTTGGGGAGCATCTGTGCCTGGGGATCCCCCTCCTCACAGAGAGGAGGCCAGTTTGTTAGGTTGAAACTTGGGATGCCTATTTTCCGTTGCATTCTTTCATCCTCTTCTGCCTCGGGATATTAATTTGGCATTTGAGGGGTGTGTGTTTGTGGGGTTTTCTGCAAAGGAGCTTAACGTGCGGGAATTAGGCTGGCCAAGTCTCTATTTTACATCAGCATCAGAGGATGCAGAAACTCTCTCTGCTGTGCTCTGCAGTTCTGGTGTCCTCCCCTGCTTGCAGTCCACCTAACCCAGAAATGACAGAAAAAAGATATTTCTTTAATGTTTGACTGTTTGACCGAGCGCAGGAACTGGCTATTGCAGGCTCTTCCCAATGTTTCTTGTTTCTCCCCACTTTGCCCTGGACCGTTATACTTCACTTCATGAGTGCATGAGCTGCTCTTTGCATCTGTGCTAAAGCAACGTAAAATAAACATCGGGTATGAAAATATAAGCATTGGCCAATTTAATTTTATTTTAAACTAAAGGCAACTTGCAGTAATTTATGTGAGCTGAGCATATCAAACTTTCCCTGACGCGAGAGAAGATTCCTCCTCCATTTGACTGAAAAGTCTTGTGTACAGAAGGAGAGGAGCCAGCTCCCATCTCAGAGCACACATATCTCCTTGAAAGCCTGCAATTTCCTTGCCGATGGCCCCAAAATGCCTCCAAAGTGCCCATCAGGGAGCTCTCACAAACCCTTCCTGGTGCACCAGGACCTGACCTTCTTCCTACCGACTCTCCCTTTCTCCAGGACCATGATAGCCTCTAATAGACACCTGGCATCCACTGGAAGTTCAGCCTGAATCATAGAATCATAGAATCTGAAGGTTGGAAGAGACCTCCAAGATCATCAAGTCCAACCGTCAACCTGACACCACCATGCCTACTAAACCGTGTCCTGAAGTGCCATGTCTATGTGTTCTTTGAACACCAAATTCAAAGAAGTTACAAATGAATCCCAAATCTTCTAGTTCACAACCCAAAATGAATGCCCAGGGTACCTGTGAAGAAATGTGGTTGATGGAAGGCATGCTGCATGTCCCCAGGTGTCCTCTAGAAAGTGAACTCAACCGGTTTTTCATGGAGTCACCTGGAGAGAACTTATTAATGGGCCAAGCGCTGCTCACACTCCTCAGTGATAGCTTCCACCAGCAAGGAGGTAACGGCAAAGATCTAATTGCATATCCCGGTGGCGTATTGATCGGGGCTTAGCTTAACGTGTTGCTGATACAGGACAAGCCGTGCAGCTTGTGAGGTTCAGAAATATGGATGAGTCCAAGCCAGAGAGTTTTAAACTGAACTTTCCCACAGACGTGGGGAGCTCTGGACACATATCTCAGCACGAGCCACCTTGAGAACGGTATCACCAGTGCTGTGATTTAAAATACAGAGGGGTGCAGTTAGCAGATGACAACAGGAGGTCTCTGTTCGCTCCCTCGGAGTGCCCAAGGAGGGCTGCGGAGACGCTCGGGGTGCGACACCTGGACACTGCTTCTGCCAACAAGTCGTGGAGCAGAGAACGCAGATGTCGCGTCCTGGCCCCTGCCATGGTTTGAGGGTACAGTGACAGCAGTCCCTCGGGATGCCTGTCATGATTAATATTTCAGTTTCTGGTACAAGGCTGTCATGGGGCAGTCAGTAATGACTTTCTGAGATACATTTGCAGCTGCTCATCACACGGATGGCCTCGGTTGCCCAAGTCGTGCAGTGACTGGGACCCAGTGGTCCTTCTAGAGGAGATGGGCATTTCTGTGGTGCCACCAGATTGAAAAAAAGAGCATGAAGACAAATAAATATGGAAGATATGCCGAATGTAAGCTGCTTTTCTACAACTGTTCTTCCTCCTGAAGGAGGAGGAGGTTGGAGAAGCAGCCTGCCATGCCAGGGGAAAGGCCACTCTGTCTAGAAGCTCCACAGATAAGAATGGCAATCCTTATGTAACGTTTCCCGTTATCAGATGGGAAGCAGCACTTTTACAAGCATTGTTGTTACAGAGGAAAGCAACACCAACAGGGCAGTGACTTTCTGTCTTTAACCTTTTCTCTGTTGACTCGTAATGGCCTTCTAAGCCTAGTCTTCAAACCAGCCACTGCTAAATTAGCTAAATGCTAGCTAGTTTATTCCCTCAGCAGGGTTTGTGCTCCGCTGGGTCCAGAGCAAGACAGGGTTCACACCAGGCTGCCTGCCTCCTTCCATAAGATGCTCAGAATTTTGGCTTTCCTGCCATTCAGTGCCATGGGATTTATTTGTCAAAGTGCCAGAGCCCCTGTGAAACCAGCTTCTCCTCTGGGATTTAACCATGTTCAGATGCTGATCCCTTTCCTTCAGGTTTTGTGTGTTATCTGGGACCACAACCACAGGGGTTACACGTAAAACTTGGGAAGGCTGAGAAGTATCTGGCTTTGAATTTGGGGTTGTGTTTTCCCTTTGTCCAAAAGCGATTTTTAACGTGGAATTTCTGTGATTCAAAACTCAAGCAGCATTCTCATCCAAATGACATCCTGACAGTTTGCGCCGGCGTGGAGATTTTAACCTTGTAAAATTCCCCACGGCTGATCCCTTCCTGGTGACCAGAGCCGCCGCCGCCAGCTCAGCTCCCGCGGGAGCGCGAGGCACCGCAGCCCCATTGCACACGCGCCGCACTGCCCTGGAGAGCGGCTCGCCGCGAAACGTGAGACCCTCACTCATAATTCATGGCTTTCCCATTTTACCATCACTAAGCGAGCGGGGAAGGACAAATGTATTTCCTGTGACTGGGAGCAAAATATAATATTTTCTCCTGGGTTCTTCCCTCCTTTACCACCCTTCTCTCCTGTGGATTTCCTTAAAGGAAGGACTTTACTTAACATTTAACGGCGAGTGGTATTGACTGCAGGTAACGGACCAAAACAAATCAACCCCTATAGTTTTACTTAGTCCAACAAAACCTCTTCCCTGCTGCTTGCTAAGTGCTCTCTTCTTTCTTGTGACATAATTTCACTAATTAGTCATCATCGTGGACTCCTCCAAAGCAAACTGGCTGTGAAATGGGGAGAGAGGAGGTGATTTTTTGGTTATAATAGCAAAATACCTGCTGCCCGAGCTGCGCCGGCACCCGCTGCCCTCGGGTGCGGTGCTGTGGGCTTGAGGATTATTTCCTCCATCCTGTCCCCATCGCTGCCCCTGTCAGAGCCACGGAGGTGATGTTCAGCAAAAAGCTGAGAGGTTTTCCATTGCCTTTCATCATGTGGAAGATAAAAGGCCCAATCCTTCTCTCCGAAGGTTTGGTGTGTGCGATTTCCCTGCTTGCAGTGAAGTTGCAAAGCAGACAGACCCCAGGCCTGGGGAGAGGCAGCTCTTCTGCAGGAGCTGGAGATGCAGTTTTCCTCACAGGGCTGGAGAACAATGAGTTTTCAATCAAGCCAGCATCTTCTAGCAGGCTCTCAGCTCCCTGCCTGGGGGGATCCAGCTCCAGCTGCACCGTGCTGCGATTCAGGGCAGGAAGCAGAAAACAGCACGCCCAAAGGGACGCGCCAGAGGAATCCAGGGCGACAAAAAGCAATTAAATAGCCTGGAATTTGTCCAGGTCCTCGGGGTTGTCACCCCATCTCCTACAAAACTTTAACACGTGGTGTGGGTCTCTGCGCTACGTCCCCTCTGAGGCGCGGCGTGCCGCGTAGCAGGACCGGAGCAGCGTGCAGTGTTTCCTCGGTACGGGTTTCAGACCAAGGTCCAGCTCCAGCCGTCGCAGAGGGGTTTTCTGCAGTGGCACGGGGAGGTTTTGCTCGGGAGCTCTGGCTGCGGCGGTGGCGCGGCTGGACTCTTGCGATGTATATTCTCCTGTGAATCTGAAGCGACTTCTCGGACCGTTGCTAGCAGATGCTATATTTATCGTAATGCTGACACGTCTTTAAATAGCGCGGTTGCGTTACAAGGTCCCTGTTTGAAGAGTTTGCCACTATCACTTTCACTGCGTGGAGTTCATTTAAAGCGGTTTGAAAGGGAGAAGAGCCTCCCTAAGCGCCGCTTTGATCCTACTAACATTTTTCTGCCCAGAAATAGCTGCCAGAGACCCCCCTTCTCTGTCAAGTCGTTGTTACACCTTCTCTGTAGACATTTTTCCCCCCTCTCTTTGTTTTCTTTAGCTTTCCCAAACCACCTCTCCTACCATCTTCCAAATCCTACTGAACCGCTTCCAAATTCCTCCTCGCCCCCTTTTCTCAACATGGCCTTTTGGTACCTGCTGCCCTTGACTGCCTGGCGCGGTCCTTGGCTTCACCGCGGAGTCAATGGCTTATTTCTCTAAACGTCCCTTGAGAAGCAGATTTCCCCTCCTTGGCTGGGGTGCCCTGCTCTGGTACTGGTGGGACATCTGTCTGCAACGTGAGCGATAGAAAACTGTACCCTGTGGGGTTTTTTAACGTCTCCTTCTTGCTCTTCACACTTAAGCTTGGCTTCTGCTGATGTAGAATGACGCTGGATGCGTCGTTACCCACGGGAGCGCTCTGCGCGTCCCTCTGGCAGCTGCTGGCTCTGGTGCCCTGCCCACGCTCGCGGGGCTGCCGGCCCGGCTGGTGGCGAGCACAGCCCGGGGTTCAACAGCCCTCGTGTTTCCCAATCTCTTTCTTTTTCATGTGCTTTTATTTATTTTTTTTTTTCGACTGCCTTATCTTTTAATGAGGACAGTGTCACAAAATGATAGTTCAGTCTAAGCTTTCAGTAGCACCAACAAAATACTGCCTGTGGGAAATGAACCAGAATCGAGGCCTTTTTGGGTGGTAAGCAGTGGTTGAAGCAGCTTTACAACCTTTTTTTAATGATGGAGGGAGGAAGAATCTTAATAAAGCCATCTGACAGCAGGAAAAACTTTGGGCTCAGCTTTGCTACCACTGCAGTTGGTTTGGGCGGCGTGAGGGCCACCCGAGACCCAGCTGACTTTCAAGTCCTCTATTTCTCATCCTTGCACCACTTTGTAGGCAACAGAGCTTTCAGTCTGCTAAACATGGTGCTGCGGCATGGCTGGCCATGGAGAAGGGGGAGTGGGTGGCCAACCCTGTGGCTTTGGCCCACTTCCGAAGGAGAGAAGGGGAAGGCACTGCTGAAATGTCCCCTGCTTCATTTTTTGAGATACTGCCACACCTCAGCCACGGGAAGCACCGTAACTCCTCGTTGCTGGAGAAGCTCATGATGACATAGCCTGTTCTTCACCCCAGTTGCCATGGGCATGTCTGCGATCAAGTGGAGGTGTGCTCCCCATCCCCGGCGTGGGTCTGTAACCCACCTTTTGCCTCCCTTCCCAGCTGCTGCTTGATCTTCATTCTCCTCTCTGGGACCCTTTGGCTTGGCCCTTCTCACTTCAGTTTTGCTACGAGCACAAGCTAGGACCGTAGCTCTGTCTTTGCGCGGCGTTGGAGTTAAACTTTCCCCTTGTTTTAGCAGAACACATGGTTTTGTTTAGCGCTAGCTAAGGAATTACAAGCCGTATGTCTTGAATATGTATCTGCCAAGGTAAGTAATCTCTGCTGTGCGCTCGAGCAATCAAAGCTCACGGTTATTTGTTTTCCTACGTATAGATTTACCAGCTGCTGGTCTCTAACATTTATTGATGTTTTCTTTTTTCTAATCGAGACGTCATTGCTGTGTTTAACTAGGCGGCCTGTCATCTGACGAGCGGTGGGTAGGTGGGCATACTGTGAGGCTTCTCCATCCCTTTTTTTTATCTCCACGCATTTTTTGTGATTCACTGTGATTTATACGTTAGTTACACTCTGAGGGAACGCTTTGCAGAAATAGCATATCCAGGAGCCGTCACGACTAGATCTTGAATCTTGTCCTTCACAGGTGGACGTTTGCGTTCACAAAACTCGTGCTAGCTCTCCAAGGCTGCCTTGCTTGCTCTGTGCGGCTTAACCCCGCCGGCGGATTGTACGAATTTATCGACACCAGCGTCCGTGGGTCAGACACGCTGGATGAGGACAACTGGGAAGTATTTGTGCTGTTTATGATTCAAATCAACAGTTCTCCACACACCTCACACTGAAAAGTGTTAAGTGTTTTGAGCCCTAGCTGTCAGGTTAGGGCTAACCCAGGACTATCTGCAGTAAAGGATGAGGAAGGGTTTACTGTGAAAAATGACTGTGTTTTGCAGAACTGCCTTGGCAGCATCAACACGAAGTTCTGAGACCATTTTCTTGGCTCATACAAGTTGCTTTTACGAATAAAAACAACTTCCCACACTGTCATTTAGAATTGGCTTCCCACCTAGCATCTTCGCCTCAGACAGGTGTGGAGAGAGCAGGGGTATCGGTTCAGCCTGCAAACAGAGCGTTCTGAAGGTAAGAAATGCCGCTGTTTCAGTTATCTGCACATTTTCTGTACCAGCAAGTGCATTGTTCTCTCCACGAGCTGCCACTCCTCTTTGGTGCACCGGATGATAAAAAGCAGGTTTCAGAACTTGAAAAATTGGCTGAGTCTTTACAAAGAAAGAGTTTATCTAGCTCAGAGGGTTTTTTCCTTGCCAGATTTCAAAGGCTTCTTCAAACAACGGCAGCAAGAGAGACTCTTGGGGCAGTTTTTGAGAAAATCTTAAAATGCAATTTGTGAGCTGTTAGCACTTGCCTTTATAGTGCAGGAAAAAAAGGATTGGAAACGTGGGGGTCTCTGACAATCTGCTGACTGAAATGACTGTTGGTTTTAGTCTGGGAGTTGTTTGGTGTGCATACAGGCACAGAGCGCTTTCGAGATCTCTCTACCCCAGGGAAATGTTGGGCACAGCCCAAGGCTCAGCCTGGCTGGATCCAGCACCTTGCCTGCAAAACCTCAACCTGTGCTCCTGGCACGGGTTGCACGTTGTCTTTTTGTGGTCCAGGGAGCCACAGGCAAAAAAAAAAAAAGCAACTGGCATGGAGCCTGGTGTAGCTGCGCTTGCGAAAGCTGGGCCAGAACCCAGCAAAAGCATCCTCGGGGAGCAGCACTGGGGGAGAGCTGTCTTGGTCTGCTGGGAGGGAGTGGCAGAAGCACGGAGCGTGACGGCTGTGTCCCTGTCCTTTAAAGGCAGGTTTGAAATTGAGAGGGGGGAAAGAAGGGCAAGTTTCTGGCCCCTTCTGTCCCAGGCAGGAGCTGGTGCTCCCGGGGAACGAGCAGAAGGGAACGCTGCACAAACCTGCTACGCAAACGGGGGCAAACAATATAAAAAACCCATCGCGTGCCACAAAACGAGCCCTGGAATGTAGATACAGGAAAATCTCAGCTCACCAAAGCTGCCCGTGCCCTGACCCGCTGGCGGTCTCCAGCGTGGCCAGGGAGCGGGCCAGGGTCTGGCTTTCGCCCCTCTGTCCCGGAGGTTCCCGTCAGTCAGTGCAGCGCTCGTTGTTGGGTTCTGTTTGTTTGCGTGGGTTTTCCTTAACCTACCCAGGAGGATTTCCTGCGCTGTGCTGATGCTGAGCACGCTGTGAGCTCTCAACCGAGGCCGCTACATCGAGCATTGATGTTGCTCCGGCTCTCAGCTGAGCCACTCTCCGTAAACACGCCGGGCACGGCGATCCCGCTGCCGGCGGCTTTGCGCTTCAACCTGACGTTTAAAAATATCCCCAGCGCAGGCTGAGAGATGAAAGGAGCCCACAGCATGTCCGCCAAACACAAACCCTTTAACGAAGCCGAGGGGCTGGGGCTGGACCAACAGCCTGGTGAGCGGAGGGAGACCTGGTAGCCGGTGTCACGATGAATGGGCCGCTTGTAGAAAAGGCTGACGTGCAATTTGCACAAGCGGGGAGACGGCGCGAGGAAAAACAACGTTCAATGAAATCTTTTAAAAACCTCTGCTTTTTCAGTCCGCGTTTAACATTTAAACTGCTACGAATTTGATACCTCCAGATTCCAACTCGTTCCGTTACAGAAGCACACAGAAGAGGGGAGAGAAAAACTCGTTTGGCTTGATTTTCAGGTAAACTTAGGCTTCTTCAGGAGCTTTTTTCCAAGCTCTCTTTATTAATGGAAAGCAGATAATTTAACACACTCCTGCAGCCTATCAGTGTGTTGGCTAACAGCAGTTCTGTGGATAAGTCAGAGAATAAGCCCCATTTTCTCTGTGCTGAAGGAATAGCCACCTCTGTCATGAAGAAAACCACATTTGTGATTCAGAAGGGGAAATTCTGCAGAGCAGAGGCTGTCTGGGTTCTTACCCACCCACCGCCAGCCCCCTCCCATGGCTGAGCACAGCGAGAGGAGAGAAAATAATGATTTCAGTTGGAAGGGACCTAAAACCATCATCTAGTCCAATGGCCTGAGAGCAGCCACAGCAAGGCGTGTTCAGCTCTGCTAGGACAGCGCAAAGTGCCGCGCCGGTGTCCCGAGGGAATTCCTCGAGGAGGCTTTGACGACAGGCAATCTGGGAGTTTTGTGAGATGGTGACAACATTTTCCAGTGGATCCAATTAAACTGCTGGCTGTCAGGCTGTGCTACTGCGTTTCCGCAAATCTGATGTAAAGTTGAGAGATTATTTTTTCCTCAGTGGTGCTGAGGGCGGGGAGCAAAAACCATGCGGTCAGAGAGAACGGTCTTGTGCTGCCTGTCCTCGCCCACCATCAGACGTCCGAGCGTTTGTCGACCAGCTACGGCCCACGGGTGCATTTTGTAAAAATAAATAGCCCGCGATAAGGATGCGTTGTCCTGCAATGGCGCGTTGATACTCAGACAAAATTCCACGTTGCTGGAGCCAGGGGAAGGAAAGGGAGATGCCAGCCACTCTTTCTTGGAAATTTCTTGGAAATTTCATCTGCTAGAAAAAGCAGGTGAAACAAATATGTAATTCTCCCTGCAGAGCTGGCAGGAGGGATTTTTCTGTTTTATTTCAGTCTTAGACAAAGTCAAGCAGGAGTTTGGCTGAGGAAGGGCTGAAGCCAGGTGTAACTGCGGTACCAAGGGAGCATCCCTGAGCCTGGCACTACCGGGACCAGGATTTACCCCGGTCTGGATGGGCTCAGGCAGGTGCCGGTCTGCAAACACACAGGGAAATTTGGGAATGACGGAGCCAGCTGGTGATGGAATGGTGAGGGGACAGCCCTCCTCTGCCCATGCGCCAAAGAAAATCCAAGCCTATGGAGAAGGGGCTTAAATCAGAACCTCTGTTAATCCATTTCCCTTTTCTAAAATTTTTTAAATTAGCTTTCTGATTTCTAATGCTAAAGAAAACTGACAAGTTGTGGAGAGGGAGGGTAGTGATTGGTTCCTGAGCAGTACCCTCGTCCTGCACAGGCCACGCGAGGCGGTTTGTGGAACAAGGACAGCCAAGTGCGGAGGGCTGGCCGGGAGGGAAGCGAGCAGCGCCGCGGAGCCGAGAGCGGCTGTTCGGTGCTCCGGTATGAGCCTCTTCTGATAGAGATCTTCTTTCTGACTACCGTTCACATGCAAACTTGGTGTAGGAAGAGAAGGATGAGACAGCGGGGCTTGTTTGCCAGAAGCTGAGAGAAATTACGAGTTTTTTCCTAATACCAGTTCCGTGCCTCCATTCCAGCTCCCCGTGGCGCAGGCCGTTGAAACCAGCTGGCTGGAAGCGCAGCTTGCTTAAGCGGGCGCGTTTTGCCTGCGTTCCGAGCGGTGCCTGTTTGCATCTGTGGCAAAGCTTGGCCCTAGGGATTTGCAGCAGCCGGCACGTGAGCAGGATGCGGCCCTCACTCCTGCATCCCACGCCGAGCAGCTCGTGCCGCTCCGCCGGCAGCTGCCGCCCCGACGGCGTTTTTACGAAGCGCTGCTTCGGCTGCGGTCGGGGCTCACCTGCGCTGTGTGAATACCCGTTCTCTGTCAGCAAAACACTTCAGCACGTGCTCAATCATACCCCAGCCTCTTCCAGAAATTAAGCATCTGCTTATTTTTAAGCTGGCGCTGATGTATCCTTGGGGGGACTGGATGGGATTGCCAGGTGACGGCCAGGAGCGGGTGCCGGCAGCGGTGGCCCTTGCTGCCAGCCCGGAGCTCCAGGTGAGCCCTGCCTTCTGCCCTAATGCTTTTAAAGCATGAAAAATAGTCCAAAACACTAAATATGGGACTAAACGTTCCCACAAGTCATCTGCTGTTAATTTACAGTTGAATCAATTCATTTGAATCCAAAACCAGCAGAGCAGATTTGGGTCTCTGAAGACCATCGAATATCATGCTCGATAGCGTAAGCAAAAGGATTGCAGGGCATGTCTTTCCCCCGACTGTTTTATTTCACCAAGAGCATTTTGTGCCTTGCCAAATTCCCTCTCTGAGGGTCACTGCAAATGTGTTCTCCTTCTGCTTTTCATATAATACTGAAAAGCGAGCTGTGGTTGTGTAACTTGTTAACTATTCTTGCAATTTTAGCTTGGAGGGTTCTCTTTTCTAATGCACTCGCATTAGCCTGCTTTTACAGACTCATCTCCCCCTAAAAAAATAAGTATACGAGCAACCTGTGCAGTGCTGCCACAGTGGATTGTTACCTGGAATAACATGAATTATTTCTCACGGAAGCCAGAGCAAAGAAAACAGCTGGATTCTTTGACATCTCAATTTGGAGAGGCCGCTCGTGGCGAGCGGTCAGCCTCCCAGCTGTTGCCATGGTCGGCTGCAAACACAAAAGCTTTTTTCCAGATCGCCTCCCAATAAGTCACTTGCTATCTGCAATATCTGCTCCTCGGGTGATCGTTCCCCTGCCTGTCTGTAATGGGAACCAGTTGCCTAACAGCAGAGAAAGTACAGATAAAGGGAACGAGCTTACCCAAATGGCTCCTGCCCTGGAAATTGTTCCATCGTTGGACAGTGAGTCCTCCCTCTCCGTGCTCATCCAGCCCACCGTGACGGATGGCCCCGGCAGCGTGTCCCTGTGTCTGCTTTTGTCATCTCTTGGACGAGCATTTTTCCCCACGGGCTATAGGACTGTGGCAGCCAGAGGTGCAGCCGTACGCTGGGTGAAATCCCGATGCATCTCCCTGCGGAGCGGGCAGGGACCGAGGCTGCGTGGGTGCTGCGCTCCCAGCCCGCCCGGCAGCTCCGGTGTGTGCTGCTGGTGCCCCGCTCCCTGATGCACGGGGCTGCTCCAATCCCCTGGAAAAAATGGTCTCAGGCATTGCTCAGCTCCGCTCGGACAAGTTAGGCTGCACAAGGCGTGCTTCACTTAAAATTCTATCGGAAAAGAGCAAATGGACGTTGCCTGATTTATGTCTTCATTTACTTTTTTTTTTTCCCTAATGTTGAGGAAGGAGCTTGGTAGGAAGCAGTAATGTTACGCAGCTCACTACGAGCACTGCTGGGTCTTTTGCCGTGTTTGATTCCTCGCAGCTGCTCAGGGTTAGTTAATTATCTCCTTAAAAGAGGATTTTCTATTTTTACAGGATGGCTAGAATGCTGATGGAAATGTGCAAGTGAGCAGAAACCCAAATATTTAGGCAGACCCGTAAAACGCGTCCCATAGCCAGCACCGCGGCCGCAGCTAACGCCAAGCGCTCTCTGGGTGATGCGTTTTTCTTGAGGGATACGTTGCTGGAACAGCTTGGAGCGAGCATCGCCTTGCGCTCGCAGGGCCTCGCTCACACCTTGGTACGGAGCTGCAAACCAGCAACGGTGCGGTTTTGCTTCCCGGAATTGTTCCGAGTTGGTTGCTATTGCCATGGTGTGGAGTGATGTCTCACTCCGCGTTACTGCTGCCCTGGTCCCTGTTGTAAGGAAGGATGCCGCGGACCGTGCCGCGGTGCCGCACTTGTCATGGGTTGTCTGGGACAAGGGACAGCTTTCAAGGTGCAGACAATTCACGTAGTTTGGGTGGCTGTAGGTCTCGCCCCGGCTTTCCGTACCCTGTGAGGGTGCTCCAGGGCTGGGGAGGGTTTCACGCAGCCTTTGCTGGTGTGTGGATGCGCATCACCCCCGCGGCGAGCGGCGTGGGGCCTAGCACGTGGCAATGCAGCTCGTGCACTCAGGATTTTACAAATATCTATACTGTTGTTGCTGAAGTACGAAAGGAATAGTCTCGTTTGATCTTTCCCCTCCTTTCAGCCTTTTTAACTAATAATAGGCACATGTAAGTGATTAACGCAACCCCGTGCGACTGTTTTTTGTTTGTGCAATCCCCAACACGTGCTTTATCTTCCAAGTACGCGGTGGACGTGTCTGGCACTCCGTCCGGGGGGGACGTTGCCAGCCAGGCAGGACGGCGCTCAGCCGCGCTGTTGTCGTGCCACGGCAGCTGCGGCCGTAGCTCCCAGCTCCTCCCCGTGCTCTCCCCACACCCCTGAACCTTACACTGGGCTCACTGTTGGAGAGGATCACTTATTTTATCCTGGTAATAAATGCTTTCTTAATTTGTGGCCTTAATATTCCAGATAAGCTAGTTCTCTGCCTGCACTACACAGATACAGTCTTTGCTTCTCTTCTCCTTCGTTAGCGGCGATGTCTGACAGCTGCTGGGGGGGTTTGTCTCCAGCACGCTTTGACCCCACCACATCCCTGCTGTCTATCAGCAAGTCTGAGTGGATCCGTGTCAGATGCCAAAAATGAGGATAGAGGGGAAATCAATTAAAATCTTAGATAAACTTTATCCTGTCCCTGAAGAAATCTTGTTTTCTTTGCAAAACATTTAATAGAAAGTTGGATCTAGGTTCCGCGTTCCGTCCAGCTGGCAATCAGCTCACAAAGTCAGCCAAAAAATTGTTTTGAAAGCATTCTGTTGACGATACTAACCATTTAACACATCAAGTGACTCAAAAAATAACGCAAATACTGCAGAAAATAAATGCATAGCATGTATACATTTTATGAAAATGAAGGAAAATTGAGACTGAAAATGCATAAAGATGGTGAGAAATGCTGCCAGGTGCTCAGGCAAATTTCACCTGGACTCCTTGTCTTGAATCGCGAAGCAAAGGGGCCACATCGCTCTCGCCATGGGCGGCCTCAGTGTGAACAGGAGCTCAGGGGTGTGAGCCCAGTTCCTCCCATCACAGGGCAGGTCACATGAAATGGAAGAAGCCTGAGGTGACGTGGCCGGTTCCAGAGGCCATGGACAAGCGGCCTGCTGCTTGGCTGACTCGTACTCCGGTTACGCGCTACGTGCCCTTTCCCTTGATCGGTCTTTTTGACCGAACTTAGACAAAACGCTTCTGCCTGTTCAGGCGGACCGTGGCTCAGCAGAGGCCTGTGCGGTCTGGTGGCATCGCTGGATCTCCTCAGGGTTGTTTGCATAACTTTCTGTGTGCTCTTCAGATTCAGAGTGCTTGTTTTCATCTTTGTTTGAATAAAACTTTGAAGTGTTGATCCATGACGTGGTTTCCTACAGCCTCCTAAGAGGAACGAGACAATAAAAGAAAATGTTGCTGGTTTTAGGGTTTTCTTTTTTTTCCCTAAAAATACTATTTTGGGGAAAAAGAACCTACTGGGTTTATGCTGTATCTGGGAGGAGGGTTCGTTCTAGGTCTACAAAAATTAAGCATGGATGCAAGCTTGAGCAGTGCTAGAGCAGCAGGGTAGGTCCTGCTGGAGCAGGGACCTCCTGGAAACGGAGCAGAAATGTGATAGTAGACAAGGGCATTTAGTGGAAAATGTACCAGAACTGAAATGATTCGGTTCATCTTTGTTTGTGGTGTGTGGATGGAAGTCTGGAAGCTTTTTGGCATTTGCCAAATCGCTCTGTTAACCTACGGGAAGAGGATCAGTGAGCATTTGGGAGCTGGGGAAGATCCACTGAATGTGAAAAGCCATGGCCATAGCTAAGTTCATAGACTGAAGCAAACAGTCTTATATTGGCAAAACTGAGCTGGTTATAAATTCTGATCTAATTTCTGTGCTTTTGGGACAAGAGTAAAGCAGCTGGTAGTCCATAAAAAGGCAGATAAGCACTAGCAGAGGTTAAAACATGGACTGCTCCAATGTACCTATCTGACCTCGAGTACCACAGGCCATCATGTCTGTCTTGTTACCCTGTCCTCAGCTTTCGGAGTTGGAGACACCCGCGTTTCTTTGGAATTTGACCCAAAGCACGTCTGCATGCTTCTTCCCCAGGGCTGCCGTGTGGGTTCTCTCTGGGGGGCTACACCTGCTGAGAAATATGAGGAAAACTGGTGGGCCCCATTGTATGGGAAAAAGAAGTTGCACAGGTTCACAGCGTTGAAGCAGGCCACACGTTGAGTAGCCAACTACACAGGTCTGTGAGGACAGATAGGATCTCCCCACCAAAAAGCTCCTCTTCCTGTCTGTTGGACCACAAAAACCATGCTCAGGAAGCACAGAGCAACACCTGGTGCTCCAGGAGTTCTTTCTCAGGTTGCCCGAGGAGGAAAGTAACAGTCTGAACACATAGGCAACGTACCACAGCAGCAGGCAGGTCACTACACACCTGTTAAATTAAAAGCTTTGGACAAAATAAGGCTTAAAATGTGCTGGAGTTGTGCTTATGTTTAGAAACAATAAGTGGTCAAGAAGGCAAGCTGATGGGGAAAGCACAGCTTGAACCATCTGTGTCCAAAGCCCGGAGAACAGGGACTACAGCGTGGATGTGAGCCCCGTTCTCCCATCTCCCTTTCCATCCAGGTGGCCCTGTGGTGCCCAGTTTAACTGGCAAAGGAAGGGGCAATCTGCTCTTTCTGGCCAAATATGGTCCCTCTACGGCATGTTCATGGGTGGGAAACCACGAAGAATAAATGAGACTTGATACGTGCATGTACCGCCATAATGCCTTGCCTGGGTCCCGCACCGCCAGTGGTCCCCAGGAGCACGTTGCCAATGGTCTTGCTCCTTGGGCTTCTCCACGTGACCTGCCCTTGCCCAGAAGGTGCAGAAGCCAATCCCTTTGCTATATTCCCTTGGGAGCTTTGCCTTGAGTGGTCTCATCGAAGGCAGATCTGTGGCTCATTTACTCTGCCAGCTGGACCTGCTGTAAGTTCAATGAGCCACAAATATCCTCTTTGTAAACAACAAAAAAATTCCACTTGAGTGTCGCGTAAGCTCTAGTCGCTCTCCCTGCTCTGAGCAACTGTTTCACTCTTTGGAATGAAGTGATCGAGTATTCTGGAAATTAAATTAATTTCCAAATACATGCCGGGTCACAGACTAAGTCTAAAACAAGGAGTTAAGCTTGTTTCCTTTTCCCTTCTATTTAAGCTCATTTTCACTGTGTACAGAGCATATCTGAGATAAACTTTGCAGTAAACATGCATTAGCACCAGATTGGGTAAGGAAACGTTTTGGTTTTTTTGTTTTTTTTCTCTTAAACCAGGGCTTTAACTGCATCCCTTTCTAATTCTCAAGGTCATTGTTAAATATTTTAAATAGTTGGTTGAATGCCAAACTATTTTCATTGCCTGGGTTTCTCTCCTAGGAGAATTACTGCAGACAATGAAACGCGGCATCTTCAACATTTGTGTCAAAGAGAAACCTGCCATGACAAGCAGTTCTGTAACTCAGGAACTCGACTGAGGTTTTACATTGTACTGAGTAGGACAAAGAGTCTTCTGGTGTATGTTATCACCAGATCTCGGAGGTATCCTGTACTGCAATTATTCTAGCTTTTATTTATTAGAGGAAAGGAGATCTCATTTCTGTATTTTGTGTTAAATTTGGGCTGAAACCATCTGCAGTCCTTAGAGAAACCTGGATGAAGCAATTGCAAGTGGGAAGGCTTGATCGCCCCGCGTGCTTTCAGTCAGAGCACACTTCCAGCAACATCCAGGGGGCCAGGGAAGGCAGACTGGCCAAATAGAAGGGAAAGTGATTTTTTCCTTTCTGCAGTTGCCCAGCGCGGTGGATGGATTTGCAGTGAATGCCTGTTCGAGACAGAGGGAGAACTCCTCGGTAGTTTGCGTCAAGCCTTGATCTACAGGGGAATGCATGAGCAAGCCTTGATCTTGCTCTGTACAGCTTGGGTTTCTGTTTTCTCAATTTTGTATTGGAAAAAAAATGAATTAAAGTCTTTCTGTGATAGACTTTTCACCATCATTTTCCTTAAGGAAGGAGTTGAGGGGGCTTCAATGAGGCTGGCAGATACACAGCAAAGTAGATAGCACAGCTACGCTGTACACGGAGATTGACCCAAATGTTCAGATGACTGGTGTGTTGTCTGTCTGATCGTGAGCTCTTACTTGTTCAGAGGAAGAAGCAAGCAGAATTTTCTGAAGTTAGTTTATGAACAGATTAGGCCTTTGTCTTCCTTTTGTGAGAAAAGTGAACATTGTTAGCCAGAAAACAGATAAAGCCATACTCGACTGAGTGAAACGCGGTAATTTTTATTTCCTTTAAAGCCCTACCTTTGATTTCTGCACTTGAGTGACACTGATACTCCAAAGTCTCTGAAGGAATTGGGCATTTATCCCTGTTACAAATCTGCAGGCTGGGCTGCTGTTCATTTCCCTTAGCTCACCCGTAACCAGCTGGGCCGGGGTTTAGCGGGTAACGCGCCCCGTGCTAATTTGCCGCTGGCCACGGGGTGAAGTGTGCTGGCGCGAGCTCCTGCGGCAGGGATGGAAAGGGGTCTTGCAGCAGGACACGGTGTGGTTCTGAGATCTGCAGGGGACGCGCGCCGTGACCACCGGAGTGGCCTCTGGCAGCGGGAGTGAAATGGCTGTGTGGAGATGCCTGCCCGTAATTTAATTAACGACAGCAGTGATCTTGAAGGATTTCATGAAAAAGATTATGAAAGGCATTTTACTCTATACAGGAAACAAAGAACTTTTATTTTACAACTAATTAATCCTTTTTTCCTCCGCTTTGTTTTTTTTCCTTATTAAGGGAAGGATGGAATAGAAGTTGTGATTCATTTCTTCTTTCATTTCCTTGCTCTTAATGAAAATTCAGGTAGACCATAATTCAAGTAAGCACGTCCCAGGGAGCAAGGGGGGAAGCGTCCTTCTGGCAAAGTTAGGCAACTTAGAAATTTGTGTGTGATTGCGCTCAGTTCAGCCAAGTTTCCGAAACCGCGTAGTGCACGGGCCGTACGGGCAGAGCCCGTGTGCAGGGGTGTTCAGCTGCCGCAGGACAAATCGTGCGTGTATTCGTTTTGAGACTGAAGGCAGGGGGAAGTGTTGCCCTCTGCTTTTCGTTTTGCTCCGTCGACATTATCTCACAGCGAGGATCAGCATTTCTAAGCATGTACTTCTACAACCGGTAAATAGCGCGGAGGAGACGGTGAGGTTCGCAGGATTTATCAGATGGCTGCACGGAGCCGCAATCCAGCCCCGGCGCAGGCGGGAGCGGTGCCTCTTTGGTGCTCTGGGTGGTTTTGGGGTGTTTGGGTGTGTTTGGGGAGACAAGAGGTGGTGTCTGGCCAGCTAAAAACCCGGCTGCTTTAAACAGTAATGCAGAGGGATGTCACTTCTTTACGATCTCTTTTCTGGTCTACGCAATATTGGTTTTACACAGCTGCCTCCAACATCTGCTTCTCATCTCTGCTCTTTATCCATGTAGGTATTCAAAAATGCCTTTCTTCTTTCAGCTGCTTTATATATCTCCTGTTGTGTCAATGAAATGTGCAGCTGATTGAATTCCAAAATCATTTTTAAATGGGCTATTGCGTATTTTACACACAAATAATTAAAGGAGTAATGGCAGCTGCCCTCCACATACAGGAAGATGGGGAAAAACAGCAAGAGGAGCCTGAAATTTCTCAGGAATCTGAAGCTTCCTGAGACGTTCCCTCAGAGTTCTGTAGTTTGAAGTTAAGATCTTTTCCCACCTTTCTAACGTGATTAATTTTAAGCTACTTTCCCAGCCTCTAACCTTGCCGTTCTTGGGGCAATTAGGACCCAAGCTGTGGTTTGGCTTTTTAGCCCAGGATCCATCTCCAGATCCTTGGCAGCCTGGATGAGCAGCTTATTCTGGTGAAGCATCTAGCCATAATGTCAGAAATAACTGATTCTTTGGCTTTTGTTGTCCGTTGGCATGAAAACGTGGCTGAGCAGCTCCACCGCCCTGCGACTGCAGACCTTGGCAGCTCTGCTTCACCCAGCTGCGATGAGGAGGTTTGCACATGTGGGGGGGCCGTGTTTCAGAAGCTATTCTGTACCCGTCTCAGCCCGCAACCATCTTTCCTTCCCTCCTCCTCCTCCCCGATAAACGTGGGGTTGTTGCTTTTGGATGAAAGAGGCCGCAGCTCTGCGGCATTTCTCAAAAAATAAATACAACTTTTGACCTCAGCAAGGAGCAGAGTTTTGCCTGGACTGAAGGTCAACACTCTACGAGACATTGATGCCTCCTCCCTCTGATCCTCACTACAGCCTCCTCCTCCTCAGAAAGACCTTTTTCTTCTCAGAAAATCCCTCTCCTTTTGATGTTTTTCCCATTCTTTTTCATTTATCTCCTTGGACAAAGCTTGCCCTTTGAATAACATCCCTCCACGCTACACTTTCTCTGTATTTCTGTGGCTGAGCTTCTCTTGCGACTCGAATCAGCCATGGAATAGGCAAATGTGCATTTTCTCACGTAGATAACCAACAATGAGGGCAGGCGCTAAGCCCCATGACTGATTTTTTTAGGCAGAAAGCAGTCCCACGCTCAGGTGGGGTGGTCTGAAGCTTAACCAACAATTCCAGCCTGGAGGGCAAACAGGGTTTGCGTCTCCTCTTCCTCACCACCTTCCTCCACACTACCTGGGCAAACACCTGTCATACAGAAAGGAGGATGGAGAAAAGCTGCCGAATCACGGCTCCCCCTGACGTCCAGAAGGTGCAGGGGGTTTGGAGGAGAGGAGCACGGAGCAGGATTGGGGCCAGGTGGGATCGGGGTCTGCAAGCCCTGCAGCTCCCAAACCCAGCCCTGCACCGAGGTCGGTGTCCGCCTGGACTCGCATCCACCGCTTTTCTTTAGCAGGCGAAGGAAAATCTGATGTGTTTATGCGCGTGCATAGATCTGGAAATGTAAACTGTGGCGAAGTATCTGCTTATAGCGTGACCTCTTCACCCGAGGGTTTTTTCCTGTTCTGGGGTGAATTCCAGCAAACCACTGTGCTGCTGTGTTTACAACGAAAATGCCTGCTTTCTGTGTTCTCAAGGCCACAGCACGTCCCATTAAAAATCCTCGTTGGGAAAAGGAGGCTGGTTAGCATTGCTCACCCCCGGAAAGCTGCCGTGAGTAAATAATCCTGCTCCACTACTGAAAACAATAAAAACAAAAATAGAAATGAACTAAAATCAGATTTGAATAATGATTTGCTACCTCCTCTGGTTATGCATCAGTTCTGAGTTTTAAAACACGGAGGTGCTTGGTTGCTCCACCCAAAATCAGCCGCGGGGCTCAGGGTGGGTGCCCCTCGCAGCCGCAGCCCCAGGAAATCATTTCTGATCGCCGGGAAGGATGCAGCCCACTCTGGGCCCTCGCCTGTGCAGCTGGCAGCTGGACAAACCGCCCTTCCAGAAGGATGCTGGCTCCCCACCGTGGCAACCAGTGCGATTTTAGGCAGCGAGCATGTCGGTGGAGGTGGAAACGTGATGGGAAGGCGATGGATGGCCAGCAGCGGGGTGCTGGCACCCTCAGCCCCCCGTGAGCTCTGTCGCCCCTTCAGCAGCTGCTGTTTCAGGAGCTGTTCCAGCAAAGGGCCAGGGTAAATGACAGTTCCCGTGAATGACAGCCAGGGTCCCGCACTTCCCGAGGGATACCCAGCTCTGCAAACAGGCTTCTGTGTGTCTGGCGCCAGATCAGAGCCACACGCATCGGTCCATCCAGCTCGGCAGCAAAGCTCCGCAGCACGCCCAAAGAAAAGCCAAAACCAATATGTTTGTGAAATCAAAACATCACAAACGCACTATTTACACTGCTGACACTGAAAGGCAAAACAGATGCTTCTGGTTTGGGTGCCTGTCCAGTCTGATTCAGGAAAGCATGGAGATCAGAGGGAGGGAAAAAAAAAGGGATCGAAATGTACAGTCTGTCACATCACCAGCTTTACATGTTATAAATCATTCGTGTGCTGCTACAGTGAACAGAGACAGGCTCGGCTTTGCCAAATGCCGGGCCATGTCTCTCCATGGATGGATGCCGTGGGCTAAGCCTGCTCCGGGCAGCACGAGGACTGTAACTGGGAGAGCACTGGGAGCAAGCGCACGGCATCTCCATCTCTGGGAATTGCTGCAAAGCTCTGTGTTAAAGTCTTGGTTACGTCTCATCCCTCTCTGCCAAATGGACGGACAGGGCAAACAGGTGAGGTGTTGTAAAGCTGTCCTGCTTTCTGTCTGGGATGAAAATGTTTTCTTTGTGGTGTGGATGGGGATAGGAACCTGGGTCATGCTGAGCCACTGGCTCTTGGCGTGGCCAAACTGCTTTCTCCTCTGAGAGGCAGGACCCGAAAGCACAGCCGAGCCAAACCGCAGCCCCCCTGCCTCGGGTACCGAGGGCTGTGTGAGGGGGTGAAGCCTGTTTGGGCGGAGCTGTGCCGGGACCTGGGAAACGCAGGACATCTTCCTGGGGTTCAGTCTCCAGCCCCAGGGCTAAAGCTGGGCTGCGAGGGAAAGTAAAACTAGAGATGCTATCAGGAAGTTCTCCCTTTTTCGGGGCTTTGGGGCTTGCCTGGGGCTCCTCTAAGCTGTGGGAGTGCGGCTCGGTGTTGTGGGGCTGTGAGCGTCCTGCGGAGGCTGTGCCGGGGTAAGGGGTCCCCCAAGAGCTGCGTTTTGGCACGTTCAATCGTTCAGGCAGTAAGCTCTGCCTAGTTATTCACCATCAGAGCGTAGCTAACACTAGATATATGAAGGAAGAGAGGATTTTTCTTTTGTCTAGATAAAATCATCTGTGTTTCCTAGCAAAAAGGTTCTTAACGAGGGCACTGACTGAACCCTGTTAATGTGGAGGGAGCTTACACCCGTTCGCCAGCTTATGTCAGTCTTCAGGGACCAAGCGGACGTGCCCGCAGGGCTGACACCCACTGAGGTGCTGCAGCACTGGGAAGCACGTAGCTCCCACGATCGGGCCACCCGCAGAGCCGCCTGGATGCTGAAAGCATGCTAAACCTGAAACGGATCCCCAAATGCCAGGAAATTAAATCACCCGTTGTATGAGGTGAGAAGCTGTCACCTCGAGCAAAGCTCACCCCTGCTCTGCTCCGACGCGGTCCTTCCCCATCCCTGCTGCATCCTTCCCCATCCCTGCTGCATCCTTCCCCATCCCTGCTGCATCCTCACGGCCTCCTGTGCCCCAATGTGCCGCTCGACTCCCTGGGAACAGCCTCCTGGTGCCACGTCTGTAGCCGCAATCTGCTTTTCCCTTGATTATCCCATAAGATATATGTCCAGGACACCGGAGCGCTGGGTCAGGCAGCTGCAATCCAGCACTTTTTCTTGCAAACGTCAAGCCGCGGGGTGACTTCCAAGTCACGCTGTCACCTGATACCCGGGTAAGCTCCTGTTCCGTCGAAAACCATATGTCACCGAGGGCTCTGCGCGGGCTGCACGACTCACGCGGCGCGCGGCTTCGCTTGCGGCAGCGCCCCTTGCAAGAGCGCAGCGCGGGTCTGCGCACGGGTTGCGTTGGTCCCATGGCTGATGGCTTCGGCTGAGTGGCTTTAGCATATTAGTGTATTTAGTAGAAATAGTGTATTTAATGTAAATAGTGTATTTAGTGACACAGCATTTGCACGCCTGCACTTTGAGATGAGCTACCTGTGTGATCTCCTGGGGTGAGCAAAGCCAGACAGGATGCTCCTGCCTTCCCTGTTGCGTGTCACCTTCATTAATCACGAGCAATCTAAACTCTGGGCTTTATTTTTTCCTGCAAACACCTGTTACTGAGCATTTCCCCCAGCACTAATGTTCTGCAGTTGTTGGTGCGGCTCGGCGATGTTGATGGCTTTGGCAGGAGGCTGTGTGCAGGACGTCGTTAATCCCAATCCTACAGGTCACCTTTATGTGAATGAGGAGGGATTTTTTTTTTTTTCCCCTGTGGAAAAGCCATTTTGAGAACTTTAGTCTGATGAGAGAGAATTTTTGACAACTAGAAAGTTTCTTTTTTTAGGTGGCAATTTTTGTCTCAGTCTCTGGATTAAAAAAAAATAATTTTTAAATTGTGCTAGGCTTTGTTTAGTTGTAAATGCAGCTTTTCACTGAAAGGGGACGGAGGTGGCAGGTGAGAGGTGCCATCGTGGGATGGGGTCTGGAGCCGGCCATGACTTGCTGCCTCCTCCCAGCATCGCGCCGCAGCATCGGGCCCGAGCAAACTGGGAGGATTTCCTTTCTGCTGGCCTCACCTGCTGCTTTCCCAGCAGAGGGCACGATGCGCAAACGAGAACGGCGATCACCCCGGCCAGAAGCGATTTCAGAAATGATGCAGCAAAAAGGAACAAGTGCGCAGAGCCAGAAACCCCAAATCAGGACGCTGCGGGGCGCGGCGTGCCCCTCGGGCCGCTCAGCGCCTTGCAAAGGGTCTGGCTGCCTCCGGAGTGAGCCCAGCCCAGAACTGCAGCGGCCAAATATCTTCTGTGCTTTCAAAAGCACTTGTTTTCGTTATAAAAAACCCTCGAAACTATTTTAAATGTAATTTGGAGAATTTGCTCTGAACTAAAGAAAATCGAGCCAGCATCTGTTAGAGGGAGTGCAATTGCTCCCCATTTTCCAGAATTATGAAGTACTAATGTCAAAGTAGCGATGTTTTCCAAGACAACTCGATGTCTTTTAGGAACATAACTTATTGCAGGGAGCAAACCCATCTATTCATGTGGGTTATGCGAGGTCTAAATTAAAGTCCTCTGTTTGGATTATCACTGCTTCAGAAAATAGATCTCCGAAAGATGGCCTAGTTGTAGAAAAATACTTTCCTGTCTGACTGTTTCCTTCTCAGAAATGACTCCCTGGATTGTTATCAAACTTTGGAACAGATTTCCCAGCAAAGTTCAGTTCTCGTCTTAATAATTAAGTCAGGCAAACATGTTGTTTAGCCTCAGCTGCATGTTTTAACTTCTGGTCATTCCCATGACCTGGAAATTTCCCTCTTTCTGCACCATCACTTATCTATTCCAATATTTCCTTTATTTCAACTTTCTGCTCCTGTCACACTACTGCAGCAATGTGATTCCCGACTGCTACATGCCTAAGGGCATTGAAATGTAAACTGATTTCCTTCCAAGAGGCAAAGTTTACAGGCACAGATCAGCGCGGTGACCTCTTGGGCTGATCTGACAGAAATCACGGGAGCTGCTGATCTGAGCAGCTCCCACGTGGTGAGAGGGGAAAAATCCCAAGCGCGGGGTCTTCATGGTGGTGGGGCTGTGCCGCACCGCTCCCGTGGGAGCTGCGTGCTAGAATGGCTGATCTGCTCGTGGTTTCGTGAACCCTGTTGTTTGTCTTATGAGACAAACTGACTGGGCCATGAAGCTTCAGGGCGTTCAAACAGCAGATAACGAAAGGCTCGGCAAGGATTTCGCACGCCTGCCCACTGGGGCTAGCTGGGGCTAACACCATTTATTTTGCATTGCTTGGCAGGTGTTGAAAAAGAGAAGTTGCACCAAAGATAGCCCTTGAGCTGGTCGCACGGGTCGCTCGGCAATGCAAAGCTCTTGGCACAACCCGGGCTGGCTGGGGTTTTGTTTCACCCTCGCCTTCCTTTTAGGATATTCTCCTGATGAGCAGCAGCCCAGCTGCTTTTCCCAGTTGGCCCATTTTCTTGTAGCCAAGGATTTTTTTCCGGCTTTGGAGAGATTTGTCTAAGGTTACCAACCCCAGAATGAAAGCCAGACTGTGGATGAGCACTTGGCCCTCCAGCCCCACTCAGCATCTCTCTCCACTTGCTGCCCAGGCAGCGTTTTTTGCCCCTCGTGTCCCATTGAACCCCCCCAGAAGCCAGGACAGCTTCCAACGTGCTAGACTGCAGGGAGGCACTCCGTCTTGCACAGGGACCAATCTAAGAGCTACATCAAATTATCATCCATGAAAAATAGCATCTTTGCGGCTGAATCCACTTGTCTTTGCTCAGTGTGAGCTCCGAGCTGAGCTTTGACCTGTCCATTCACACGTCCTTGTCAATGTGAAGCTCAGCTAACGGGCTGGGCATTTGGGAAGGGAGAGCAGGCGGGCAGCACCGTTTCCCCTTGCCTGGCTTCCTCCTGCTTGGAAAGGAGCAGCGCTGCTCTACAGCTGCTCGGTCAAAGGGTTGCCAAAAGCTCTACATCCCCTTGGGCAAAAGAGCAGATGAAGGTGCCACCCACTGCATCCGCTCGTATGCAGGCAGCTTGGTCCTCCTCCTCCTCGGTACCCGAGATCCTGATTTCCCGGCTGTATTTTGCTGTAGGCTACCTTCTTTGGATGTGCTTGCTGATCAAGCCAGGTCATGCTCAGTGTTTGCTTTCGTTAATTTCTTAAGAGAAGGATTGTCCTGATGGCAGAGGCCCTTGGCAGGAAAAGCAGGCAGAAAAAAATTCCAGAGCCAAGTGGTGAATCTAAAAATTGAAAACCCTGCAGGCCTCGTGTAGCAAACACGGCTCTGGGCAGTTCTGTAGGAGGAGCAATGAGTGCAGCAGATCCTCAGCAATACTACACATTTGTAATAAATAATGCACACATTTTAACAAAATAAAACTTTATTAATTACAGAATTTCAATTAGCATTTCATCTTTCCTGAAAGTGGAACTTCAGGCTTCCAGAATAAGAGCAGTGCATCACATTGTTAAGATATCCTTCTTGCAGGAGGAATCAGCTCTGTTAGGCAACATCTTAATGTAAGGGCTTGTATCAGAGCTGGTTTAAGTGCCTTGATCGCATTTCTGTTCTGCTTTTACTGGATACCCAGCCCTCAGCCCTGTTTCCTTTCAGTCTTCTGAGAAACAACATCAAGCGCTCTTTGCTCCCTTCCGGCCGCGCGCTTGCCGCAGCATCTCTGACACGGCCGACGGTCATCTAATCACCCAAAGGGATGAGAATGTTTTCAAGGATTTTAGCAGTTGTAGGTAAGAGCCCAGCATTTCCATCTCTCGGAGCCAGCCGAGTACATCCCCGTTATTGTGGCTCGATTTTTGGTGGAGATGCAAAGATTCAGCCTTTTCTCAGAGTGTGGCCAGAGTGGTGAAGGAACACAAAGATAAGGAGGAAAGGAAGCAGGGAGGGTCTCTAAAATGACTCTGGAGACGCTAAGCAGGGTATAGTTGTGTAAAAAAAGGTTTTTGTTGGAGTTCTTGTCAGAAAAAATGCACTTGAGTGGTCTCAGAGATGCCAGCGTAAGCTGCGTGCTCCTTGGGTCGGGATATTTGCCTTTCATTCAGACTGAGCTGACTCTATCTGACATGCAAAAAACCCCCTATTTTGTTTAATTTAGCCTGGCTGCGACGCAGACAAGCCCCGAGGAGAGGAGGGCTTCTCGCCACCGGCCGCCTCCTGCCCGGCAGCGCGACGGGTGCGTGCGGTTTCACTGCCCCTTTTCTGGGTGTTGCCTTTTGGTCAAGTTCATCTTGATGAAGGAGGAGAACACCACCTATGAGACCAACTACAAGAAATGTGATTGTGAAATTTAGAAGCTGGCTGGTGGGCAGGGCAAAGAGCAGGAAACTCCCTTGTGGTTGCTGTTTGCCTTGGCTTTGTGAAGTCTGGTCTTCAACTGACAGCTCCTGTGCCTCTGGGCACCTTGGATTACAGGCCACTTGGGAAAGTGGCCACAGCTCCGATTTTCAGCTCTGATAGTCTACATGCCAAGTAGCTGCTACCAGTGGGACACGTCAGGCATTCACTGGTCCCAGTTTGAGTGTAAGGACCTACCTCAGGCTGAAGGAGGGAAGGTTAGAGCTGAAATTCATCACGCTTGGGTTTTGTGCCCCACGTCCTCCTTCTTAAATGGGCAGAGGCTCTGTTCAGGCTGGCGAGGGGTATTGAAGGTCTGGAAGTGCAACGGAGGGAGGCTGCAGGTAGCGTTTTAGCTCTTGATACTTGGGCTTTGTCTTATTTCACTTTTCTTTCCACCTCTTACTGTCTGTGGATTGCAGAACATATCACAGAAGTTCAGTCCCTCAAAGACACAGTCTTTAATTGAAGCTGGAGGCCATCTCCCATGCAAGAGTGCAAGAGTAACTGGAAGTCCCTGTGTCCACTTGTGCATTGGGAAGCGTCTGAGGTATCTGGAGTACTTTATCTTTTGCTGGTAACCTCCTGGTGCATTGAGAAGATCCCAGGAGTCACCACCCGGGTAACAGCTCTGTTGTACATCCCCCTGAGCCCCAATGCAGTCAGAGGGGTATCTGTGACCCTGGTCTTCTGCACCACTGACAAGGGAGCTGGAACAGCCCTGCTAACCCCAGCGCCTCCCTCCCTGCCTCAGGAATGACGGCCACCGAAATCACGGCTCTGTCTGAGTACAGCACTTGGAGCCCTCGGCACTGGAGTTCTCTCAGACTCTCTCTCCCCTTGTAGGGCTGCAGTAAACAACTGCGTTCTGGCTTCCCACCTCCTGTTTATTTCTGAAGGAGGATGTGAGGGAAGCTATTTACTGCTTTGTTGTAGCAACCTTCTAAGAATAGCTCCAGGCATGCCCAAGGTGTGACAGCTCAGCCCCGCTCTGTCTTGGGGGCTCTGAAGGTGGGGCTGATACCACCTGTGGGACAAGCCCAGCTAGGCTAGGTCAGCTTGGTCCTCACCTTGTCTCTTCGTCCTACCTGCTGAGCCCGGTGGGTCGCCTGGGATAGAGATATTTTAGGACATGTATCATGTCTTTAGTATGGCTCTTTGCTCGATGGATCCCTGAGTAAGCCTGTAAGCACCCTTTGTATATACAAAATATTTGGGTTGCTTTAGTTTTTGCAACCCTTAATGAAATGTCTTTTTTTTTCACCTGTACAGTGACTAAACTCTAGATTGGGAACAGCCAAAGCAAGCCTTGGTCTTGGCTATCAAATGGTTTTCAAACCAGTACTTAGAAATGGTGTTGAAGTATCTTCTGTTTGGCGTCACAGCCATGCTTCTTCTGGGAACACGTGCTACTTCGTTTTCACTCTAGATCTGTTAGACATGCTAAAAAATATTTTGTAGTAGATGTATACATTCACAATCCTTAAAAGAATCCCCAGGAAGTAACTGAGGGACCTGAGAAGGGCTGCAGCTGCGCTAGAGAAGTGAAACAACAAAACGCAAAGGTTGTGAGTGGGAGCAGAAGTTGTGCTGGCCTTCAGGAGGTCGTCCGTCTGGAAGAGGGCACACTCTGCCATCACCAGGATCCAGATGATCCTGGAAGTCAGCCTGGCATTTTTCACCGTCCGTAAATGTCGAGACTCTGTGGGGAAGAAGGTTATCAAGTAAGCCTCGAAGGCAACGCAGCTGAGCAGCAGGCAGCTGATGTGCACGTTGGCAGTGAGGAGGTTCTGCAGCAGAGCTGACGTGAATGCTGAAGATGAGATGCGAACATCAAAGGCCCACACGACCACCTCAGAAACAACGCTCACGGAAACCAGGATGTCTGCCTTCGCTAGGCTCGAAATGAGAACGGCGGTGGACTTGGACGAAACCTTGGCAGACCGCAGGAGGATCATCGTGTACAAACTGCCCAGCAGGCCCAGGAAAGTGCTGACGGCGTTTGAGGAAGACAGGACAAGGTATTGGATGTATTTGAGTACCAGATATCTTCTGAGATCTTTCATGTGGTCTCTCTCCATAGAAATGCCAGTTAGGGAGGAATACCTAGAATACACATAAAAAGGGATGCTTAAATGTAAAATTAGTGGGATAGAGCCTAGACAAATTATTACATTCCTGCATTTGTGCAGACACATGCTGGCGTCCTGCACGCTCCAGCATTATCATGACACTGGTTGGTTACCCAGCTTCAGAAGCGTTCACTATGTGAAGTCCTCAGGCTGCATCGAGTATTAAATAAATTACATATAAACCCAGGCGACAGCATTTTGTTATAACCGACACAGGAGTCATTGCAGGGAACTGGAATGACTCTGGGCTAATACTGGGAAAGTTGAGGTCAGAAGAGAGCTGCTTTCATTATGCGAGGGTTTTTTTTTTTCTGTTTGCCTGTGTGGGTCAATTCAAGAATGAAGAATGCATTCTCTAGTGCTGCAGCAAAAAAAAAAAGTATTTCCAGATTCGCTGTGTAGAAGAGTAAATGAGATATTTATTGCTCATTCTGGGAAAGAAAGTCATAAACTGAAGGGAATGCTGTCCAAGAAATGTCCCAGTTGAATCAGGAGTGGAGAATCACCATACAAATACCCATTTGATTTCCTTTTCCAGTCATTAGCTCAACTCTTCGTACGCGTTCATACGGTGGCTGTAGCCTCTAAACAAAATTGAACGCCTGGGCACAGTGTGGGAAATGGCAATCAATTACAGATGCTGGGCTACCAGGAAAAGGTGGGCACAGCAGCGCTCGCCACTACAGCTCCCCGAGCCCACAGGTGCTCGCTGCCGGAGCCCATGGGATTTTTTAAGCTGAGAAGGGCTGTGGTCTCCGGGTTCGATACGTGGTGGGTGATAGCATCCCTGTGCGTGCTGGAGCTCCTTGCGCCTGTGAGCTTTCGGCTCCGACCGCAGGAGTGGAGCTTCCTGGGGCCACGCTGGCTGCCGCGTGGCTGGAAGCTGGTCCAGCTACGACACCATTTAAAACTTTGATGTTCTGATTTTATATCTACAGTTCTGTGGGAGTAAACTGAAAGCCAAGAGCCATTTTAAGCATTATTGCTAAAACGTATTTGTTTAAGTTTCTTTTTCTTAGGTACCATTAACAAAGCCTAAGACCAGCTTGCTTCTCCACTGATGAGGTGCCTGTTGGCAACCACCAGCATTTTTCTCCTTGGGCTTAGCAGAGCTGTAGTCAGATACAACTCCAGTTTCCCACTGAGACAGCTGTACTGTTGTCTTTCCAGGTTGTGTGTCAGCTGAGTCTCCTAACGCATCCAGTTGGATGTTTATGAATCAATTGTGAGATCTGACCTGGAATCTGAGGGAGAGGTTGTAGACCTGTGGGTAGGCGCACAGATGAGCCTTGGGATGAAGGGATTTGGAGGAGGACCACATCCACTGCTCCTGGTGCTTCTAGGTGCCTGCAGCCCTTTCATACTTACCCACCACTGGTTGCCTGCAATCTTCTGCAGCAATGGTGCGGTTTGGGGTTGAGTTTCTCTCTTGGCAGGCCTGACATAAGCCTCGGTTCATTAGGGTGCGCGAGCAAGAGGAAAAACTGCCTCCAACTGTTAGCTATCGCTGCCCGACAGAACCAGCCATCAAGAATGACAGACTGCTGGGTTTGGGCAACATTCGGAACAGTTCCTGCCAGCGAGAGTCCTTCTTTATCTGACCATTATCCCCTATAAAAGGTTGTGAACACTCCCTTTGCCTGAAATTCAGTGGAAAGAGGTACCTGGAAGTACCTTCTGCCTGGAAGTCCTTCACATCTCAGTGGGCACCTTCAAGTGAAGTATTTTGCATCAGTGAGATTAAGTTTGCTCAACAACTCTTCACGGTCATTTTGTATCAACATGCTGAAGTAATTTGGTAAGTCAGGGCTGCATCCCAAGGCTCCGCTCATTTCCTATCCGGGCACTGTACCCATCGCCTTCAGCTGCAGCTTTGCGTAACACAGAGAAGTGGTTGGAGATGACTAACAGCTCGGGATCTGACCTGGTGTTTACACACTCATGTCTTAAGCAGGAATGAAGTTTGTAAAGTGCCCAGATATTGTTAGCTATTAGCATAGTTTGTGCAAGATTACACTGAAAGGGTGTAAGTGTGAGCTATCGCTATGGGGGATAAGCCTACAACGACCAGTAAAAGGCTAATTTGGCTAAATCGTTCCTTTCCTATGATGTCAAAAGCAAGAAGGACATGTACAAAAATTGAGTGAGGATTACATGATGAAGATTAATACCAAAGCATAGCATAAACATATAAGAATGATATTGGAAAGACTAAGACACAAGATGAGGTGCAGTGAAGAACTGATGTACTGGTAAGGAGGAAACACTCCATAAATCCATTGTCCAGCAAAGGAAGACCAAGGAACGAGTCTGCTCCATGCGAAGTTTGTGTTACCAACCATCTGTTGATGCCAAAATTAGAAGACAACAATTCTTTTTCTCTGAAAGGCACACTTGTAGCTGGACATGTGTCACAGCAAGAGCCAGCAACAGAAGAACTCCAGTAAGGTTCTAGGCTAAAGGAAGAACAAGCTGGATGTTGCTTAGATAAATTCTGTGTTTTCAAATTCCTGAGCTTCAAGAAGTTTAACCAAAAGGACTTAGAAACTGGCTGAATCCATTTCAAAGATATTAATGGTTATCACTGAGAAGTCTTAAAAGATGAATAGAAGTTCCAGAAAACTTGAAATAGCAAAGATGGGGCCTGTCTTTAAAAGGGAGAAGTAGGGCAAGAGGACCCAGAGAATTGTAAGCTTCAGTTCCCAGAAAACTACTAAAATAATCAAACAAATTGTTATCTACATGATAGAGAGGAGATAAGGAAGAACAATGTGGATTTCTCACAGATAAAGCAAATGTATTGAGCTCAGCTTCCTTGTGTAGCAAGATCATAGATCTCGTGGGTAAAGAGAGAACCAGCAAGTGTCATATATTTGAGTTTTATTAGGACTTTCAATATCCTTTCACGACGCATTGTTCTAAAGGAGCAAGATAAAGAAATGTGGACTAGACGGAACTGTGATTAAGTCATGCATAGCTGGATGGGAAAATAAGAAAGCTGATCCCTACACAGCCGGGAGCGAGAGGAAGAACGAACGTGTGGGCAGGAGGAGGAGCAAGCCAGGAGAGGAGGATGGCTGCTGTAGGCAGCAATGCCGGTACAGGCGGGTATCCATGCGGCCTGTGGGTGGCAACACCCACAGCTGGAGTCACAACAGTGGTGTCAAGACAGGCGGGTGCCATCTTGCGATGCATAAATAGGAGAAATGTCTGGAGCCACATCGGATGGGTTTTCCTCAGCAGAAGCTACGTCTTAAATGAAGTATGTGACCAGTTTTGAGGCCAGCAGTTCAATAAAGGTATCAATCGTTGAAGATGTTTGAAGGAGACTGATGACAATGATCAGAGAGAGAGAAACCATGATGCAGTGGGAAAGGAATCGGAGTTGCGTAGTCTGGAATAGAAGAGATGCCTGTTTGGGTCATTTACATCAGGCAATTTAGATCATAAGTAAGGAAAGCTTTTAACAGGAAGGATGATCAAGCACTGGAATAGTTTGCCTCGGGAAGCAACAGACTCCCTGTTGCTGGAATTCTTCAGGAGCACAGCGGGAGGGTGTCTGTTAGGAGTGCAGGTAGGAACAGATATCATCTTGTAGGTTGGACGTCAAGTGCTGCCTTTCAGCCTTATTTCCTACACGTCTGTGAAGAACATTTAGACTACCAAATTGTAATAACCCCTACCTACAAGTGAAATCGTGCCTATTTCATCACGAATGATCTACTCGGATAATATTTCAGTTACGGCTCATGTCACACCAGAACATGTTCACAACCTTCATTCTGCAGACATCCTGGGACACAGCAATACACTCTTTGCTAGGAAAGAACTAATCTCGGTCATTAAAATTGTATCATTGTTACACTAACAATTTTGTAGGATCCATCTACAAAGCCATTGACAGTTCTTTCCCTTTATTTTGAATATTGGATCTCAAATCAGGTCAGCGGTGAGGGGATCAGAGATTTAGCTAATGTAATGATGCTATTTCTTTCACATTTGAGCATTTATCTCCTTATGTAAATTCTCAGTGTGCCTGACGTGAGCACCTTGGAGCTCGTGCTTCAAAGCGTTTCCAGTACAGTTACCCAACAGGTCTGGGTGGTTGCTTTAGTCTCAGTTTGTTTTTTCTTTTGATGGGATGATGGGAAAATGATAATCTTGAGCAATTCCCACGAAAGGGACCAAGCCAACTTTTCTAAGAGTGGGATTTCTGTTGCTTGTTGAGGCTCGTTCTGTGCCAGGCTGACTCATCCAAGATTCACATGCACCTTTTCCCTTTTTTTTTTTTTTTTTTTTAAAGTATCTGAGCCAACTTCTTAGTGGAATCCTTTAGGGAAGACGTAGGAAAAACTTAGTCCGGTACTTCAGTTCATCTTACCCTAGTTTTCCAGAGTCATTAACTAGAAAAACGATTTTGCCTTTTCTGGCAAAAGCAAAATCTTTCTGAACCAGTGGTCTGTGCTCTTTCCATTAAGTCAGGGGCTTTGCCACCAGTCCTGGTGCAGCCCCTTTAGTGGGTGCTAACTTACCGAGCGGTGGCTTGGCTTCCCTGCTGAGGACGCGGGAGGTGGTGAAGAGGAGGGTTCATCTCTGAGTGTTGGTTTGGCCATTTGTTTTGGTACAGAGCATCAGTGAAATTAAAATCTATTGGAGCAAAACCATCTGAACCCACAGTGTGAAAGCTCACACCAGTGGAGGAGAACTGAGATATATAGAGCTGAATATTGATTTATCTTGTTACTCAAGCAAGCTACTTCTTTTTTGGAAAGGTCCATTCAGAATGGTTTATCATTTTGGGGGATTGCAGCCTATTTCTGTGTATATTTTCACGAAGCATATTTTTGAGGAGACAAATTACATGCCTCGGAAGAGTCCCGTCACCCCAGGTCTCAGTGATGAGCCCGTAGACTCTTCTAACAACGAGTGTTAGAAAAGGATGCCGAGCGGCCGGTCCAGCCGGAGGAGGGGCCTGGAAGCAGCCGGTCCGGACACTAAGGAGCTCAGCACGTTTTTCACACGTCTTCCCTTCTTGAAAACTTCGGCGTTTTGGATAATGCTGCCAGCATTTTACCAAATGTAGTTTGGAAAGGAACTGGAGTTTCTGGATGGAAGATGCCTTCCCGCTTTCTGTTAGAGTTGTGTCAGCGGTGCCCTTCCTTCCAAGCCACGGCTGCCCCAGGAGACGGGATGGTTGCTGTGGCTCCCTCCTGCCTCCCTCCACCCTGTCACTCTGTGATTTAGTGGTTAAAACTGTCATGCAGAATGCAGCAGAACGAGGTTAGATTTCCTCCTTCGCCGCAGGGGATTTAGATGTTTATCTCTCACGGTGTCCCAAGCAGCAGGCTACAGATCATCCGGAGGCGGAGACGCTTTTCGCGCCACCTGAGGAATCTGGGCACAGTGTAGGAAAACAGCTGACACCCGGGCCGAGGGGCAGGGATCAGGAAACGCTCGTGGATCCCAACACAGGGAGTTGTGGATGTTGGCTAGGGAAGAGGACATCCTGGTTTCCTATGCTTTCTTCTTGGATCCATCTGCTCTAGTAAATTAAGCAGAACTGGGAGATGTTCCTGGGTGCCAAAGCTCAGTTCTTGATAGTCTTGAGAGAGCTCCAATGGCCCCCAGCACCGTTTTGGCGTCGGCCAGCTCACACCCTCCCGGACGCGGTGCGGGCACGGGCTGGGCTTCGGCAGGAGTCAGGGAGCACTGCCCGCAGGCAGCGTGGCGGCTCTGCCCGCGCCACGAGGACAGTTTGAGGGTACGGTGCTCGTTACACCAGCTGAGTTTGGGGCCAGAGATCGGTCCTGGGCACGGCACTGGTCAGACATGGCCTTTACACACGTAGGATTACGGAGCCGTTGAATAAAGAACAGATGTATGAAGGTCTGAAGCCACAGGCTCCTCCTCTGGAGACGGTGGCTGCCAGCCCAGCTCTGCTGAGCTCCCGCTGCCAGCATCCTCCTCCACAGCCAACCCAGCAGCTTCTCTCCAACTGGGAAATCCTGCCAGCCCACAAAGCACCTCCGGGAACGGAGAATGGGTGCTCTCCATCAGCAGAGCCTTCCCTCTGCCTGCACCGGGGCAGCTGCCCTCCCTGCTCCCAGCCAGGGCAGGAGGCATCACGCCTGGGACAGGGCCGGGTGGGAACAGGAACGGGGGAACGCTGCCAGAATGGCTGCTCCTGTCCTGCCAGAACAGGTGAAGAAGGCAAGCTGAGCTAATTAATCTATTTATTTAGAGCTTTCAAAGCAGCCGGTTGTGGTATTCACTGCAGGTGGTCCGCAGGAGGATCGCTGCGCATGGACAGTGACACTTAGACTGTTTCGTTTTAGTCCTTATTCCAGCAAAACCTCAGTTCAAGCTCACGAGAGGTTTCCTGGATTCCCACTTTGCATTTTCAAGGGTACTATTTTTTATCTCCACAGAAATTGCTCTCTTGAGATGCCTTACAAATTCCAGTTAACAATAATTTCTCATTGGTCAGTGGTATGTTGTTGTAGTTTGAGAGGTACCCAAAAATATCTCTTACTCTTAAAAAATACTGCCTTCCAAAATTCCTCCTGGAATTATGTCAAAGTACATACAGAAGAGGAGAACAAATTTGAAACCCAGATTACCACTGAATATCCTGACTGTAATGAAGTGGTAGTAGATTTTACTTAGTTTAAAAGCAAAAATACTTACATTTTGGGGAAAAAGCAGCCAGGAATAGTTTTCTGCATCACTGTGTTCTGTGTATGGTCTGCAGCAGAGCTAAAAGGCGCCGTTTCCCTTGGATTGCTTCCTGCTTTTTATATATAGCGTTGCATATTCGGTACCACGTCAGCGCACGAGGCCGTGCTGACAGGATTTGTTTTGCTAGGCAACATCACCGGAGCTGGTTTCACAAGAATTACTCGTTTGAATCATGGTGGCTATTAACTTTCAGCTGTCTGGAAAAACTGATTCTCCGTGTGGAAGAGGAGTCCCAGACACTTCCTCAAACACGTGCTCGGAGATGGGGCAGATTACAGGGTGTAATCCTGCACCCGTCTGGGTTTCGCGTGAGCCAGCAGAAATTATCCATGAGTAAAAAAGTTATTTTATTGTCGGCAAAAAAAAAGATGTCCTCTGGCGTGAAAAGCAGCGCTATACATAGCAGGGCTGGGCTGTCCCAGCTGAGTGTTTGTGTTGGTGTTGCCCGGGACACCCCGGTGTGATGCTGATGGTGTTTGCGCTAGCCCTCCTCCATTGTTCTCCAGGGATCACGCCGGTTAAGCCAACTTCATCCGTGTTCCAGGGCGGGGAGAAGTCTCTTCACAAGCTCTTGGTGTGGTGGGAAAGCGGAGAAGCGTCCCGCTGACATCGTGGAGGACAGCGAACCGGTACGTTCACAGCCGTGTGAACCCCTTCCGTGGCTCCTGGCCCGATTGCCGGTGCCAGTCTCATGCCTGGAGCCGGCACATGAAAGCTGGGAATGAAAGGCGGTGACGCCGCACAGGGAAGGCACTGGTGAGAGGACATCTGCCAAAGCCAGAGAAAGTCCCTGAAAAAAGGGAGTTGACTAGTAGGTAATTAATATAATTAGTGCTTTGATTCATGTGTATAAATATTTATTTTTATATTTTATTTTAATAAAAATGAGTTAGCTTTTGCCTGAGGCTCTCCAAAGTAGGGTTTTTTTTAACAACTACAATTTCTATTATATTTGCTTATTTTGCTTGCACGCCGAGATGATAAAACAGAACCATCAGCTGCAAGGGCATAAATTCTGCAAACAAGCTACACGCTTTGTCACCAGCCTGAAATTTCACAATAACCCGTAGAAAAGATAAGGCAAGCCCTCTGCTTCTGCCGGGCACCACCCGTTTCATCAGAGCGCTTCCCCCATGGCACCGACCCTGCGAAAGCAATAACAAAACCACTGGGACGGTGGGAGCGGGGGGACTGGGTGCTCTGGGCCCGAGCCGTGCCCCGCGTCGCCTCGTAGGGCTGGCAGGGACGGGGCCGCCCGTGGGAAAGGCGGCTGTGGTGAAATCTTTAATTAGTTCCCCTCAGTTAATCTTTACCTGGGTTATCAATCGCTCCCGATGACCGATGGCGCCCAGCGCTCCTCTTTGAACCCACCTGGATCTCCCTTGACGCAAACAGGACGAGCATGGTGTCCCCCACTGATTCCCGCAGTGGCGTGAGATGGTTTCCAGTATTTTTCCGTAGGCTGTTGATTTTGTGCTGCGCCTTTGTTTGACGGCTTTGGCCAGCTCCGTACACTGATTGGCAGCGCGCTTTACAGCTGAGAACTTTTTTGTTTTCCCCTCAGCAACTGAAATACAACTGAACTTAATTAGAATTCTTTTATACCACGCTGAGAAGAGCTTTGTCAAGGAAATCCAGATAGATGGCATCATCTGCATATCTTGCATTTTTGGGAGTTTTTCTTAACGCAATTGAAGATTTTGAGGAGGCTGTAGGAGGGCGGTTGTCTTTGTAAATCGCTGCAGCTTGGTCCTACAAAACAAGCCCTGATTCTTATACTTTGGTACTTCACCACTGATCTGGTTCTACAGCCGTGCCGGCTGCTGCGGTTCCCTGCACCATCCGGATTTACGTCTGCAGTACGTACAGCCTCTGCTGCTCTTCTCATGTCTTACCTTAGGTTTTTTTTCCTCTTAGGCTGCTTGAGAAACCAGAACAACTGCTGTCTGGTCTTCAGCCAAACTTTACCATTTCTCCCCTCATTAGACAGATGGACGGTCTCCTGTCTGGGCACCTGACTTTACATCATCTCCCATCTTTGGGTTCTCCAGCTGTTCTCCAGCACCTTTTGTGACTCCTCACTGAAGTTCTCCACAATTCCTTCTCATTACCTTCTCTCCCTACCCTCGCAGAGTTCAAGAAACCCATTTTTAAGTGACAAATCAGCCAAACGTCTGTCTCTTCTGGTTAGAAAAGGGGGAAGGAGAAGCCGGGCAGGTATTTGTGTGAACGAGGAAGGGTTGGGTGACAAAGGGAAGAGTCTGGAGGACAGCGAGGGTGCATTCTGCAGCGAGCGTCCACTTCCCACCTTTCCAAACAGCTCATCAGCAAAGGAAATAATCGGCTCACTTGGTTTATTGCCTTTATTCTCTCTTTTCACTGTAGAAAAGGAAATTCACTTTTAATGAGGGCAAATGCCGGGATAAAGCATTGCTGATGTAAGGTTTATTTCTTGTGGGCAGTAAGTCTGCCGATAAGACATCCTTCAAGTGGCTTCCAGGATTTCATCGGCCCCTTCGGCAGAGCTGGCTGAAAAGCTTTCCTCACGGGGAAACAGTGAGAAGGCTTTTGTCCAAGGTATTGAATGTACCGGGGTTACAGATAAAACGGTGGTGAATCATAAAACTGAGGGGCAGAACTGGGGACAAACAGGTAAATGCAAATCTCACTTGGCTTTGGCTTCCTCCCCGTAGCTGCCCACAGCTGAAGTTTTGGGAGTCTCTTCAATGAGTTTGCAAGTTCTCAGCTGACAACACTTCATTTAGAGCTTTTGGGCTCTCGCCCTGCAGAGCTACGACCCTGCCTGCACAAACCTCTCCTCAGCAGCTGCTCGCTTGCCTCTCTCTTGGTGCCTTTCTGGTTTTGTTCATGACGGGGCTTTACATGCAGTCCGTTGTTCTTCGGGGCTCACAGCAGCCACAGCTCCCGTGGTAGCTACCGTGGTCAGTCCAGTCTGTTTGCAGCTCAGGCCCTGGGGAAGTGCTTTCCTCTGAGTCACAGCATTCCTGCGCTGGCATCGCTCACCTTGGCTCCCAGGACAAGGCCAGTGGGGATTTCCCAGGCACCCACAGACTTCCTCGCCTCTGGCACCGCAGATTTCTGCTGAACAACTCCACTTTCCATGCCCGATGCGCGCTGCCTCTGTCACGGCCAGTCCTCACAGACCACACAGCATGAAACCGCACGCGTACCGTGCTTTCTTCCAGGTGCCAGACATTAAATGTGATTTTTGCTCTGCCCCTGGAGAAGCACTGGATGCAGTTTTGATATCTCCTCCAAAGGTGGTGCCTCCATGTGTCCCCACGCTAAATCCTGCCCTCCTGCATTACTCTATTTCCAAGGCATTGTTACTTAGCTAACTGAATCATAACTTTGAGTATATTTGAGCTTAAAAGATCTGACTACATCTCATCAATGCAGAAGGTTTTCTTTTTCACTGCAATTATTTGTCCCGTACTTTGTCTTGATTAGATTTTAATGGCTCCATCTAACGACCTTTCCTCCCTTTCCCCGATGCAGCATCTAGGAGCTCTTCCTGCTGTGAATGGCGTGTTTGCTTAAGTGTCCCCTTGTTACTTGCCTCCTTTTATCTAAATTATCATTTATTCATATCCTGTGTTCTCCCTCTATTTTTTACTTTCTTGGTGTTGCTTTATACCTAACACATAAGTCAAAATTTACAGAGTCTAATAGTGTATGCATAAATAGGGCCAAGTGTTTCGACTTTTCTAGCTTGAACAAAACACTTGGGACAATCACTAAGAATACACAGTGAATTTTTACCAGCTTTTCCAGTAAAGCAAGAGCCAAAACCATAATAATCAGCAAGAAGTTATCCTGTGTGCTCTGCATGGTTAAGGGGGTCTGGTTTCAACCTCAGGCCAAGGTACAGCTACACAGAGTTTTACTTTTCTCATATTTCCTACATTTCATAAATCATCTGACCAAAAGTCTTTGGAAACTCTTGTTTTCCTTCCAGTTCCTCACACCTGAGAAATGTTTTGTTATTTTGTTCACATTTGTGTAATAACGTTGCCAGGAACTGACCTGTGCTTCACAGCAGACGGAACTGCAGCGAAGTACAACTGGTGTCCACCCCACCAGTGCTCAGGGTCTAGGAGTGGTCCAAGGACATCTGTAGTTGGAGCCATCCTGGACACTTCCCAGGAGCACGCTGCTGTCCTCACATCTCTGCGGTGCACCCCGATTCCGTCCTCCCCCACCTGCCCACACCCCTTTGCTCCCCCCGCCAGCCCGTTTCGCTGTTTGCCTTCCGCTGCTCCTGGCATCGTCAGACATAACAAGGCTGCTACACAGGCTTGGGCCGCTTGAAGCTGTTTGTTGTTGTATCCAGTGACGACAGCAAATTTACATTTTTGGCCTGATTTTTCAAAAATGTTGGCAGCCTGAGTATCTCCAGCCATCGCTGTGTGTGGGTGCTGCTCCGTGGCCAGCCAGGAAGAGAAAAGCCGTTTTTGCTCTGTGTGAGCTCTGAGCCCGGGAGGTCAGAGGAGGAGCGGGTACCGACAACGTGCATCCCATCATCCACCCTTGCACTGGCAGCAAACGGATGTGTAGATATTCAGCCATCTCTCGGGACTGGCAGCGGGCTCGGATGGCATCTCTTCCGTACGGGTGCGGCCCGTCGCGGCACCAGCAGCAGCACGGACCGGATATCTGCTGGCGCTGGGGAGCATCCCCCAGGCAGCAAGCGCAGGGAGCCGACGGGGACCCAGTCACGCAGACGTGTGGTGGCTGCTACCATTGATTTCCCAGGAAAAATATTCTTTGCTGCCCTTGAGACCCAGGAGGATACACATATGTTGCTCCCCCGGAATTTCTTTTGGAATCATTTCCTCCATAAACACTTGTGGTGCTTCCCCTGAATATGAGTCTGATTTCTATTTTCCCTTGAGGGAAAACACAGGACGCATCAAGGAAATTGTTTTCCAGTGAACTGAAAACAGCTCTTGAGGTCTGGACACGTCGCAAATGGCTGAGTTTAGTAGAATGAGATTTCTGTTTCCTAATGGCTCAAGGAAATAGAAGATTTGTGAAGGTCCTGTTGGGTTTTAATTCGGCATGGGTGACACATAGCACCAATGCCATTTCCAGACTGAGGTACCAGCCTGGAACAGGTCTTGTAGGTCACATACCAGCAGAAGTGATGTTGTCCCATGTCTTGTCAAATGCATATTTACCTAGACTTCTCCAGCATTTACACCCTTGTGGCAAATGAAAGCAGAGCAAAAGCTCGTTGCATTAATGAGAGGTGAATGTAGAGTCTCTGTCCAGAGATTGCACGTGCGGTCATCGCGTAAAGCAACCCTGAAAAACCTGCAAGGCGTAGGGACCGGCACTGCCTTCAGCGTTTGCCAGAAAGCTGCTTTCTCTGTATTGAAGATTGACATCGGTTATCTTCAGCTGGCGTGAGGGACAGTTAGCTGACAGAAAGAAAAAATTATCATTTCTTCAGCAAAAGATCTTAGGAGCTATTTAGCGTGTTATTTTGGCCTAAAAGAATGAAAGGAGGAGACAAATTCTGCGCTACTCTATGCATTTCCCTTATTAGTAGATTAGTAGACATATTTTTTTGGACAGATGACAGGTGTTAGTAAGTTATTTCCTAGTGGGACCACACAGATGGACAAAAATAACTTGCATATAAAACCGGTTAATTAAGAGAGCAGCCTAATTGCAGCATTGTCAAACTTCAGGCAGTCTGAGCACCCTCACCGGCAACCCGAGAAAACCATTTTGGAAACACGGTTGTCCTAAGGGAGTTATTTAGGGCTATTTAATGCTCAGGTTGTTTAAACATTGGAAACTGGCCATTGTCCCTCAATGCCAAGATGTCTTTGTGCTCCCATTTAACATTTTTGACAGGCAGTGATGTAACAAAGCACGGGCAGGTTGAACCCGGCAGCATGCAGTGGAGGGAGCAAATCCCACAGCAAATCCCTGGAAAAATGACTGTCTGGACATCTGAGGGGCTGGAGGGGCTGCCTCATGCCACGTTCTCACCGTACTCTCCTCTCGAAGGGAGGTGGAGGATCTCGGGTTTGCCCCCACAGCAGCTCCTCGTGAGCAATCCCAGGGTTTTTCTGTGGTTGCCTTGGCCAAGGGCGGGCAGGGCTGGGAGGGGAGGGATCATTGGTGATTGCACAGCTGGGGTTGAGAAGGTTGGCTTGGGAGAGAGGGAAAGTGGGTTTGGCCAGATCAGCCGGGGTTCAGGAAAGGAGATGGATAGAGTTGCTCACATCTCAAGGAGTCTTGGCTGAAATACACTGCTGCCAAGCTACACAGAGCCTCCAGCACGCCCTCAGCTCTGGCCTCCATGGAAAGCCCCCTTACCCGTGTCCTTTCTCCAGGGGACCAGCGTGCCTTCTCTCCACGGCGTCCTCAGTGCCCGCCTCTGATGGAGGAGGATCTCTGCATCCACCCAGGTGGGATTCCAGCACAAGTGGTTCCCCTTTCCTGGCGCTTGCTCCTGCGGCGATGTGACCCATCCAACCTCACCTGTTCAGTGCTCGCTGTGGCTGCGGACCTTCTCACCGCTGTGGTGAAAACCATTCCTTCTCCTGTAAGCACAGGCTCATGAGAGGAAGCACCCGAGGACTCAGAGGTGAGATTATCAGCGCCTTTCTCCTCTATTTCCTCAAGCTTTTGCCTTTCCATTTTCGCGTTATCACCTCTTGCTTTGCTTTCTCTCTCCCGCCGCAGCTCGTACGCAGCGTTGCAGGTTCTGGCAGGAGCTGTTATTCTTCTTTTGCTTCTCGTTGTCTGTATAGCGATGCTGTAACTCTGAGAAAAAGCTTGGAGGCAGCATAAACACTTATCAAACAAAATGGCACGTTGTTTATTCTTCTCCCCTCTCAGCTGCCGTATCTCTCCTGCTCCTTTTTTTTGCGCGTGGCTGCTGCACTGGTTGGGTTTTCTGAAGTTTGTAGTAGGGATGAATAAAATTGCAATTAAAAAAGCACTGGCTTCAGTACCGTGAAAGTCCTTTGGGGAGGTTCAGCCCCAGGCTGTGTCCTGCCAAGCAGCTCCCCAGGTCCTACGCTTGATGCCTTGCCCCCTCAGCCCTCCCATTTCGTAGAACTGCCGAGAAGATAAATATGAAATGTTTGTTTCTGGTTGGCAAGGAATTATTCTTAAACCATATCCTTTCTGGAGGGCCTGTTTCAGCCTGGTACTTGGCCTGGCTAGGCAGAGCTGTTACAGATAGGTCCATTTAATGGCTACTGGGCCTCGGCCAGCCCCACCAGCAGCGGACGCTGCTGGGTTGGCAAAGGTTGGGAATGAGCAAGGGCCAGAACAACCCAGTCTGTCTCCTGCGGTTCCTCTTTATTTTCCCCAGGAGAAACTTGATGATTTTTATGGAAATCCTCCATTCACTGCAAATTTCACATAGTTTTTTTATAGCAAAAACAGAGCTTTGGGCAAATTGCTGGAGACAAGTAGACAAGAGAGAGCATTGGTGCTGGTGGGAGTGGATAAGAGCTGCATACGAGCTGGGGCAGCTGTGGCTTTGGTGATCCAGGGCAACAGAGAGGAAAATGTTGGTTGCTGCTCAGAGAAATTCTGGTCTTAAGATCAGAGAAAGCTGGTATCAGGATTTCCAGGGCTTGTCACTCGGCAGATCACAAGTCTCTTGAAGCTGATAAGATAAAAGATCTGGAAAGAGCCTGGAGGGAGGAGGAGTAACATGTCTGTTAAATGGGGGAATTACCAGAAGTTTGGGGTTTTTTAAGGCCACATCAGTGGTTTTCAGAAGAAAATGACTTTCACTGCCAGCTGAAACTGCAGATGTTGTGTTACCTGTCTCCTCACAGGCCCAGCCCAGTGCGCATGGGTGATGACGCTAACGCGCCCGTTGGCTATCGCCACCACCTGCACAGAGAAGGCTGAAGAATTCCCAGCTTTCTTTTGTTCTGCTGGGATTTGCTTTTTCCTCTCTTTTGAAGAGAGCACTGGAATGTGCAAAATAGGAGCTAGGACCCATCTGTTGTTGCTGGCAGTGGTCAATGCGGTTGCAGAGATGCAGAAGGACCGCGAGCTGCTCCGTGGCAAGTACTCGCGTTGGCATGGCCCTGTAGGTTTGCCAAAACAGCTACTGCTTCCGAAATCTCTGATGTTTGGGAAATAAAAACAAAGGCTAAATAATAATGGTGATCCTGTTCTATGGAGTACTGCTGTGCCTTAGAAAAAAAAAAAGCATTGTAGGAAAAATGAGAAGGAAAACACAACACAGAAAGAATAAAGCATACAAGTACAACTAAATAAATAACGGAGCATGCCAAGAGTTCAGCTGAACTAATGGCTTGTGGTTCCTGCAGCGAAAGTCTGAGAGCCTGGAAGCCAGCCTGATGCTTTTTAATTATCTCCTACTAAAGAACTTTAAAGGCAGGAAAGAGAAGCTGAAATCTGATTTGTTAAGACAATGGAAGAACTTGAATGTGGGTAGATTAACCAGAAGACAATGCAGAAATCAGTTGTTAGGTTTCGCACTGGGTGAGCACAAAGTGCTCCACTTCCTGCAGAAGTCGTCCTCTCTAACTGGGCTACTCTGCCTGGGTCTGCTGGTCTCCATGGAGGACCGGCAGGTGCAAGGTGTGTGGTGTACGGTTACCCTGCATGGCTTGCATGAGTGTAAAACATCACGGAGCAGCCATCCAGATTAAGCACAAGTGTCTGAACAAACGGCCTTTAACATAAATTCCTTGTCAGTCTCAGCCCGTAAGTTAAACTGAAGCATAGCTGATTTATCTCAGAAGTACTCAGATGACCAAAAAAGGCCAATTTTCATGATGCAGGATGACCTTCAGGAAGCAAGCATCACCCATAAATCTCACAGATATGTGCAGACCGTTTGCACAGAAGACTGAATTCTTCTGAAAAGAACTTGGTGCAGGTTGTGGGTTTTTCTCTTGGTCTGAGGTCAGAAGTCACTTCTGAGCCTGACTTTGCAAAGCCAACGTGGTGTTGATGCATAAACAGCCACAGAGTAAGCTGACACAACTGTGCTGGTGTGCTACTTCAAGTGTTGCAAATTTGAAACAAAACCTCATAAAAATTACTTCAGGGAACTTATAGGATGTTGAGGAAAGACCTGTCTCCACCAGTAGGCACTGGCTGCCCAGTGACCTTCGTCCCCTTAATCATTGCCTGAACAATTTGGTGGCCTTCTATGACAGCGTTACAGCATTGGTGGATAAGGGACAATCAAGTGACATCATCTACCTGGACTTGTGCAAAGCATCTGACATTGTCCCACACAACATCCTTCTCTCTAAACTGGAGAGACATGGATTTGACAGACGGACCACTCGATGGACAAAGAATTGGCTGGATGGCTGCACTCGGAGAGTGGTGGTCAACGGCTCAGTGTCCAGGTGGACATTGGTGATGAGTGGCGTCCCTCAGGGGTCGGTATTTGGACTGGCCCTGTTCAACATTTTTGTCGGCAACATGGACAGTGGGATAGAGTGCACCCTCAGCAAGTTCGCTGATGACACCAAGCTGTGTGGTGTAGTTGGCACACTGGAGGGGAGGGATGCAATCCAGAGGGAGCTGGACAGGCTGGAGAGGTGGGCCCCTGCAAACCTCATGAAGTTCAGCAAGGCGTAGTGCAAGGTGCTGCACATGGGTTGGGGCAATCCCAGGCACAAATCCAAGCTGGGCGGAGAATGGATGGAGAGCAGCCCTGAGGAGAAGGACTTGGGGGTGCTGGTGGATGAGAAGCTTATCGTGAGCCAGCAATGCGCCCTTGCGGCCCAGAAGGCCAACCGCATCCTGGGCTGCATCACCAGCAGCATGGCCAGCAGGTTGGCTAGATATAAGGAAAAAACTTTTTACACTGAGGGTGGTGGAGCACTGGCCCAGGTTGCCCAGAAAGGTGGTGGGTGCCCCGTCCCTGGAAACATTCCAGGCCAGGTTGGCCGGGGCTCTGAGCAACCTGATCTGGTTGGAGATGTCCCTGCTCCTGGCAGGGGGGTTGGACTGGGTTGTCTTCAAAGGTCCCTTCCAACCAAAGCTATTCTATGATTCTCTAACTCACAAGATGATGGATCAGAAGCAGCACAAAAAGGGTTTAAGATATTGCTTGGAAATGGGTAATGGACTCCAGTCCTTACTGGCGGTGACTTCTCTGCTTCTCGGCACTTGGAAATTTACAGGAAGAGCCTAAAAAGGCATTAATTCCAACATGAGCACGTCTCAGCCTTGCAAAAGCTGCACTGATATCTGCTGGACAGAGTATGTTATTCGTCATCCCCCACAGGAGAACTCTTCTCTTCCAGCAGTATTTTTGTATTTTGCCCAATCTTCAGATGGAAACAGATATGTTGTCTTCAGATTTCAAACGCTGTTGCCAAAACTCAGAGTCAATCCGGTTATAAAGCTAGAAGTTTAATTGCTGCTGGACTGAATTTGAGATCAACACAAATGAATCACGTTTTGGCGTGCTCACGGCTGGGGCTCCCAATCTGAGCCCAACGGCGTGGCTGACCAAGGGCTCCAGCCTGGGCAGCAGGTTCTTCCCAGCCTCCACCACCACACATAGCACCACGGCATTTAAATTAACAGCGATCACAAAGGAGATGATCTTGTGTGTGATTTTATTTTTTTATTTTAGGGAAAAAAGCTTTCACGTTAGCTTCCTGAGCTGCTCCCCTTTCCTTTCCCAACCCAGATGACAGGATGACCTCCACATAACCCATCTCCTCTTGTGATCAGCAATCCGTCTTCTCCTGAAGAACAGCTGAGCAAGTTTGCACTTTGTGGGCAAAAGACTATTCCCACCAGCAAGTGACTGGGGCAACCACAACTAGAGATGCTCCTGCTACACGTTCTCCCCAAATATCATGAAGTGCATGTGTCTCGCTAGTTTGTTTAAAAATTTAGGAATTTTCTGCAAGTTTCTTCTCTTTTCCCAGCACATTAAGAGGAGGGGACTGTAGAGCAGTTGTCAGGACAGAAAGGCCATGAGAGGGCTCTCTTTTGTATGAGTTTGTATGACTAAACTCAGTTGTAGGGTATCTGGTGCATCTAGAGTGAGATGAAAGCAAGAATCTTGCTATGTTTAGCCCACAAAAATTTATACATTCTTTATTCTAACTCATAATTAATAGGTCAATACAAAAGTGAGGAACTATTTTCCATAATAAAAACCTCAGCACGGTTTGTTCTTTATGGGCCTCTACTGGCTCTGACTTTTGAGTGGGTTTTTGCAGCGAGGGCAAGTTTTCAGTATTGTCCGCCTTCAGACTAGCAAGACTCCCTTTTAAGTGGTGATCCTTTGGGATTAGAAATGAGGAGACAGGCTCAAACTACCTTTCAGCCCTCCCAACTCTGCTTCACACCAAATGCTTCCTGAAGCTTAATCTCAGTGAAAGGAAAGTGGAAACCAAAATAATATACTTCTACTTAGCTCCCTGCCCTCAGCAGGCTTCTCCACCCAACCAGAGGTGTTCCACAGACACCATCCCAGCACCTCAGGCGTGGTCCTTTCCTTCCGTTTCATTTCATCCACTGGGTTTTTGTCCTATTTCCCAAATCAGAAGGAAGGGTATTTCAAGGTTCCTCAGCATGGCTGTACAAATTAGTTTATTAGGCGTTAGAAATTCAGTTCTAGTTCATTGTAAGATACTTTATCTAGCCTGGTATCATGAAAGGACATGAAAATTAATGCCTCTGGCAAGAAACACCCCTATTTTACCCAGGTGGAGCTCAGAAGCTTTGGTGCTAAAGAGAATTAAGAATTGTGGAAAAGGATGATCAGTTGGCGCAGTTGCTATCTCAGGCTTCGTTGTAGAGTTAGACACACTTGTCTTGTAATTTCTTTTAATTCAGAGTTGTTCTCATTTTGTGGTTGTGTTGACTCAGTTCATCTGGCTGCTAAAAAGGAAGAGCAATAGGAATTATATTGAATGATTTTTGGGCTGCACCTCCAGAGCTAGTCGGTCGCTTCTTGCTGGTGGTTTTCCTCTCCACCCAGGGAGATCTTGGGGATGAGCGTGTCATGGACTGGGAGCTGGTCAGACGATGCAGCTATGGTACTGATGTCCTTGGATGTTATTTCAGCTGCTTCCAGTGCACTTTTTCCTTTCTAATCACAAAAACTTGCTTCTTGCCTGTCCTTTGTCCTCCATCTATTATCTGCTGGAGAGTGATTTCTGAATGAGCGCAAAGTGGAAAAAAACCACATGTAATTGGTTTAAATTGGTTTAAATGCATTACTGATGCTTTCCAGCACAGGAAATTAATATCAAAGTGCAAAACCTTAAAGTGCATTTCAAATAGCATAACATAATTAATAAAGGGGAAGAAAAAATGCAAAGTTTCTTGAAAGATATCGCAGCACTGGTTTGACAAGAAGTGATTAGGTGTAAAACTACAGCAGGCTGTGATTAGCATTTTTAACAATGGGACTACATTAGCATGAATGTAGTGATTAGTGACAACATCCAGGTACTAAAAACACTGATGGATGAAAAAATCATATTCGGTCTACACTGGCCAAGCTGTGTGTTGTTTGTAACTATTTCACTTCACAGGCAAAGAGACTTGGCACTTGGTGTGCAAGAGCTGAGATTCTTCACTCCAGAAATTCTGGCAATCTCCTAACCAAGCTGAGGAAGAGCCCTGATGGTTCCAGTTGGATTAGATGATCATTGTAGGTCCCTTCCAACTGAACTGTTCTTTTCCAAAGCGTATTCATGGCATTTTATCTGTGTGGTCTGTAGAGGACAATTTGAGCAGGTGTATTGAACAGGCATTGGAAGAAGGACATTCCTCATTCCATCGTTGGGACAGGAAGATGTCCTTGGGTTGCAACCAATGGGACGTTATCTCACGTTGTCCATGTAGGCAGTCTGCGTGATGTGAATTGAACACGTGTAGAAGGTTCCTGATGGGCAGCTTTGGAGGCTGCAGCTGTCTGTCCCGGGACCGCACACGCAAGAGTCGGGACCAATGTGGTCCCCCTCCATTTTGTGCTTTACACAAGCCCTGGAGAGGAAAGACATCTTTTTGCAATTTTTTTTTTCCTGTTTCCTTTCTGTGATTCTCATTTACCACAAAGGCTTGAGATTGCGCTGGTATCGCATGCTTGTGCCCCACACAGCGGTCGCTGAGCGTCCACCAAGCATTAGCAGCCTGTCCCTGCTTGCCAGGCATTGCGGCTCGGAACGGAGCGGTGATGCTCTCTCCAGGAAGTACCAGAGAGAGTTACAGCAGGGGTGGACATCAAACTGCACACTGCTTTTGAGCTAATCTAGAGCAAATACCTGTTCATGAAAGCTCTTGCAGGTGCCCATCGCCATAGGCTTACCCAACGCCTGCGGTAAATTCCCCTGGATTTAGGCCCAGTGGAGGAGAAGTCTTTTAACCAGTTACACATGGAGCTGAGCAAGGAGGAAGCGTAAGGGAAGGAAAATGTGATCCTCTTCAGTCTGTTTTTATCCTATTTTAGACAGATTCTTAAATCTACACGTATCTGCCCTACATGATAATTGGGTCACTCAGTAAAAGCCAAAATCGACTTCTCATCCTGCAGAGAGTGACAGTGCACAGAGCAGTTGAGTCATGGCAGAAAAAGTCACATCCTTCTCCAGTGAGGGTTTTTTTTAAAAAAAAAGAACCAAAACCCTCACTTCTCAGCACATCAGATAAGAGCAGCTGCAGAGAGCAGCAGGTTATATAATAGAAGGGCTTGACTTGCAGGAAGATGGTTTTGGGGCTGAGCAGAAGCTTATGGCCAGCCTGGCCCAGGCACATCGTCAGGGGGCTGAGACCACACCGAATTAAAGCCAAGTGGAAAGCATGGGACAGAAGTACGGGAAGGTCTGAAGCAGCGACTAACAACTGGATGAGAGCAAAAGCGGCTCAGCGTGTGTGTGGAGGCACACAACTCCTCTCTCTGGTGGAGAATGTGAATTATTTTCAGGCAGTTCCACCAGTGGCATCCAGGAAATAAGACGATGTAACTATTAAAGGCCAAACTTCCCCTATTTCATAAAACTTCCCAGTGATATCTTCTGCATTCTGTTCTAGGAGCAGAAATACAAAAGTGTAGGTGGACACCAGCAGCTGTAGGATCATCCTTTCAAGGATTCCTGGTGTACAGGGTGCCCTTATCTGAATCTCAGATTTGAACAAGGACCCTACTTACGTATGCCATCTTTCGTCAGGGGGTTTTCTCTTGACATATTTCCTTTAAAATTAACAAGAAAAAACCCATCTAACCTACCAGTTGAGCACTTGAATGCTCAAAGAACAGGAAATTTCTAACGCTGTTTCCTCTGACCATTTTAACCAAATTACTTTGCATATCTGACGATCTCTACTCATCCTTCTCAGGCTGGGTGTCTCAATTTTTGTTGACTTAAATGCTCACCCTGCAGTTGCATCCCCTACTCTTGCATTAGCGATTAGATGAGGCAAAATGTTTACATGTTGCCATGTTACCATTACGTGCTGCAGTTTATTTTGATTCAAAGTTGATTGTTTTGGTCATCTTCTGTTTGGGTTAGCTCCCTTGATATTTTCGTTGGTTGACAAGCCCCTCTGCACGGGCATGGAGGTGCGGGTCTAGCCATCACATGGCTTGCAGCCTGCTTCCTCCTTCCTCCGAGAGCTTGATTAGGCTTTTACTCTGTTGGGTTTGCTTTTTTTTTTTTAATGATACACTTTTAAGATCTTATTTCTCTCCCTCTTCATGCAGGGTCCATCTAATACCAGTGCCAATTTGTGCCTTTGCAGATATTTGAGGCCCAGGACTGCTGAGCTCCAAGAGTGCCCACCAGCGATCTCAGCTTAGACATGGACACGGGGCTTTCTTTCTTTGAACCGGTCAGTAAACGCATCATCCTCCCGATACAGATCATTCGTACGACCTAAACATAGCCCAGAAATCGAGGGATGTTATCCTGAGAAGAATAAGCAATATGCTCTTTGCCCAAAGTGGTGAAGATGTTCTCTGTTCCAGACCTACCACAGGTTGAGATCAGAGTGCAGAAGCTGTGGATACAGTACAGTTAACTGCTCTCTTCGTTTAGAGTTCTGACACATAAAGCACTGTGGGAACTGCAAATTAAGAAGGAAAGTGTCAAATGAAACAGCAGAGACGACTTACACCGGACGCACGGCCAGTGCATGTGGTCACAGGACAGATTTCGGTGGCCGAAGCCATTCTGTAGATCGGCACACCATAAAGCAGTAAAGCCCTGCAGCAAAAAGATGCTGGCTCATCACCCAGAGCCCTGCCTTTATCCCAAAAGCACTCCAGCCGTTGCTCCCTGGCAACCCAACACATCTCCAGTGGCATGTGTGCAAAGTTTCAGAAAGCCAGAAGATCAGATGCATGGTGAATCACCTGAAGCACGGTGATGCTCCCTTAAGGCATGTTGATGCTGGGTTGTGGACTAGCGCACATGTGCACGCAGAAGGCTGGACACCACAGCTCTGGTCCCATGTCGTTTCCGCAAATTGAAGGAAAAGTTTTCTCCTGGGAACCAGCTTAGCCAGTCAAATCCTTGCGTTCCCCAAGTCTTTCTGGGGTAAAGCTGTGACTGCGAACAGATGAGCAGAGGTGCAATCTTGACAAAATGGAAAGATGCTAGTAGATAAAGAAAGTAATTAAAGGGTTAAGCCCATGACGGTGCATGTTTGATCAGCAAAGATTAATTGTGCAGGTTTTAGCTGACCTGGCATTTCTTCTTAATTAAAAAAAAAACCAAAACCAAAAACAGCCTTGCCCCCCAAAAACCAACAACTTAGGCAAATCAGCCATTTTCAATGACCAGCTTTTGCAGAGGTGTAAATCACCAGTGCGGATCACTGCGGAGCTCCGGGGATGGTCCCGGGAAGCGGCTGGCCACCTCCACCGGTGCACAGGAGCCTGTCCCACAGCTCCAGGGAGCCCCAGGGATGCTCCTGGGCTCGGCCGGCACCGCCGACACCTCCTGAAGACGGAGCACACGGACTGCGGAGGTTTGAAGGCCGTGTTAAAGCCAGTCCCTGAAGCAGGCCTAGCAGGAGGCCACCTAGCACTGAGGAAACCTGGGTCTGATTCCCACGTGGGTGTATGTGTCCAGCCAACGCAGAGCTGTCCTACCGAAAGGCAGGGGTTCTATCCTGCTGGGTATTTCCTCAGAAAAGCTTCTGCCTGAAGCCAGCTGGCCTCCAATCTCATTCAAATAGGAGTAGATTGACATGATCTCTGCTGTTCTGTGGTAATTCACTTGACTCTGTCTCACAGATCCATCTGGCCATCCATTTTTAAAAAGGGAATTAGAATCATTAAATAGAAGCTCTTCCTTGTTCCGCTTTTTAAAAATGGGGGTTACGCTACCCCTTTTCCAGTTACTGGGAACCTCACCAGGCTGCCACAACTTCTCAAATACGATGGCCAACGGCTTGGCAACTTCATCCGCCAGCTCCCTCAGGAGCCACGTGCCTAACAGCAACGTATATCAAACGATGCGCTAGATAAACGCAAGTTTAGGTAATTGTAAAGTCAAAATTCACATGTTTCTGTGATGTCTATCCCATTTCCTTCCCAAAAAGAGAAAGCTGCCTTGCATAGACTATTTCTGGCTTTTTGGATTACTTTCCAAAAAGAGTTTTAAATAAAAATCTCCCCATGAGAAATGTTTTCTCATGTACTGTTGAATTTTCCTAGGGTAAGTTTTTCTCATCTTCCAGAGAAAAAGAACCCTGGCAGTTTATGTAATCAGAAAACTCTGCCATCAAAAAATGAACATCAGAGGATTAAAATGCTAGTTTACTGTTGTGAGTGGGGAAAAGCTGTAACACAAAATCTCTGATTTTTATTTTTTAAAATTTGTGTGTCAGTATTTAAGAAAAAAAAAGGACAGTGAGAAGCAATAAATCTAGTGTTGCTCTCTGAACCAAAGCTAGAAAATGGAAGCATGTCCTTTTGTCAGTTTGGAAGTAAATGCCAGTTCGGGTTACCTGGGCACGCTCCCGGTAACCTGGATTACGAACCCTAAAGTCACTGCTGGCCTGCGTAGACCCTTGCACCCAACTCCAGTCTAAGGACCAATAAATGTGACTTAGGTCTGTCCCGTTCTGGAAAAAAATATCAGAATATTTGGAACAGATTTGCATATACTACAGATTTCACATCCGTTCTGACAAATTCAGGACAATTAAGATAATTTCCCAGCTCCTGATAAGTGAAGCCTTCAGGAATGGGAAAGCATTCTGCTGCTTCGTCCTTGAAACAAAGCAAAGCGGCACCGAACGTTTCTCTTTTCTTGACTGGTATGTGTGTGGTGTGACTTGTGAAATAATGGAGACGCAGCCTGAAGCACGTTCTATCTCGCCCATCTGCTGAAGCACCCATTTATTTCACGTACAAAACAGGAAGAGGAAGCAGCAATGGGCTCTATCAGGACAGCATCTCCTGACAGCACGGCTCTTCTGTTGATTGCAGGTTGACACGTTGGAACCAGAAAAAAACCCAAGGAAAGCCAGCTTTTCAAACCAGCATTCCGAAAGTCTTCATGATTTCTTTAACTTCTCTCCTTTCTAAGGTGGTTGACCACGCGAGGGACTTGGGACGCTAACCTGGAAGACACCGAGAATCCCTTGCCTGCCATGGAACACGGCCAGACCTGGAGGTCTTCAGCATCTGCTAAAGCCAATCCCGTAATGCCTGCAGAAAGGTAAAAATTCAAACCTTATCTTTTAACAAATACATGTGTAGCATTCCTGGACAGAGTGTGATAAGCTGGTTGTACATGGTCCAGTCCTCATGCCTTGCTGGGGTCCCTCACCAGCTGAGCCCCACCAAAAGGATGTCCCTGGGGCCTCCTCTGCAGTTTTGGCTTGAGAAGCCCTTTCATTTTGTGTGAGGGGAAAGGTCCCTAAAAGCCCTGCTTCCAGAAATTTTTTCCTGGCAGAATACCCTGCAATCACTGCTCCCAAAGATCCTTCCAAACGCAGGTGGGAAGGCAAGGTGGTCAGTCTGGGGGAGCGTGGGAGCACGCCCAGCTGCAGGACACCACGAAGCACGCCGGGGAGGCTGCGGCAGCGTGAGCACCCCGTACCCGTGCCCATACCCCTGCGGGCAGGGCTCTGCTCCACTTCTCAGAAAAGGCAGAACAAACTCTCACCTTTGGTTTGCGTTTTGAAGGGAAACCACATGAACCTTGGCTTCTTCGACAAAGCAGAAATGTCAGTCCCTGGCTGATGCCCTCTGTGATTTCCCAGATTACTCATCCATCCGCACTACTGATCCTTTAGAGAAGAGAGATTTGTGCCCGTGAAATAGCAACGTAATTCTCCAACTAACAGGCTAACAGTGATGGGATTGGCTGCATGCTGTCCTTGCGGTCATTTCTGCTAGTAATTTATTTCATTCATCTCGGGGGAGCAAGTGCTTTATTCCAAAAAATTCTAACTGGAGGCAGTGCTGAAGATGTCCTGCCCTCTCACCCAGCCTTGCATCTTCTCTCAGCCCTCTTTTCCACAGCAGCTCGTTAAAATGTTGTATTTGCGGTAGGATCTGATCAACAGCTTCGTGATCTAAGAGAGTGACAAGGGCTGAGGGGTTTTTTTTCGCAGAAAGTTCCCCAGCTCCATTCTTCTCCCACAGAAATCAGGGGAACAAGGAGCTTCGCTGGCCTCCTAGGGCTGGGATGGAGCAGCTTCTCATAGCTGCCATAAGGGCCATCAGTCCCAAAAAAACGAGTGGGAGACAGGGCCAGGTCTCTGTGCCGGCTCCAGGAACAAATGGAGGCACATCCTGTAGGGTTTAGGTGACGATAAGGGATGGTCCCCTGGAGAAACAGGGGACCCTCGCAGGAACTGTTAGAGCAAGAGCAGAGCAGAAAAGGGATTGCCCATCCTTGGCAGGAGGCAGAAATTGCTTTTCCACGTAAGGCATGGCGTTTGCAAGCTCGGTGAAGAAGGAGGGAGGCGTACCCATCTGGCTCCGGCCACTGATAGCATCGTTTCTCAGCGTGGTTTTCTGCCACCCAAACACACTGACTCAGCCACCCTGGGGCTGATTCCGGGCTCGCCGCCGCTCGGAAACAGAGGGGACGGCTCTGGCCGAGCAGCTCCCACACGGGCAGGAAGCAAAAGCCACATGTTTCAGAATGACTACGCGCTAACACAGAAGTTTCTGCACAAAAATAGACTGTTCATCTCCTCTCCCGCTTGGGTGGCATCTCCAGACCTTCCATTTCTCTGCAGCATTCCCATCCCTTCGCAAGGGGAGTGCTCCCCACAGCTGCTGGATCCACCATACCAGTGCACTCCCTTCGTTAACCCGCACCAAAAGCTTTCTGTGCCCAGTTCAAAGAGAAACGATCTATTTTGGGATGTCCCTGGAGAGAAAAGAAACAGCAGTACGTGAAAAGGATGTTTGCTTTGTCATGAAATACTGTCTTTCTGATTTCTCCTTCTTGAATAGCCACCGTGAAAGCAGTCGCCAAAGCTGAAGAGCATTTTCCTTCAGGCTGCAAACAATCGAGGTGTTTAGGAGAATTCCCTGGAACCCCAGCAGTAAAGGAAGAAGCAGTCCGGTGTGCTGGATTGATACGGCCTTAATGACATTTTTGAGTCTGGTGTCTGACTGGAGCCGCAGGCATTTGAGGTCCAGGAGGAGAAGGCAATGGAGGTCAGTCGGTGCATAACCTTACCGTAACCCTGAAGCACGATCAGGCTTTTCCGAGATTTGGCTGGTCCCCGGCAGATCCCCAAAGCCTGTACCCCTACACTGTGCCTTATCCCCTTGTCCTGTGAAAAGGGTGTCAGGCTGACTTACAGCCTACGCAGCAAGTTGCTCTTATTAAGCACTAAAATAACAAATCTTCAGCCCCCAGATGTCTACGGAGCCATCAGTAGTGGTGTTTGTGGTGGTGTTTATTCATAATCACCTTCATAGCGGTGAAAATCCTTCCCAGAGGCAAAAGGTTATCTTATCTAGGCAGTTCCTCTGGTGAGCTACTGAACGAGCAGGTGCCGCTAACGCAGTCGCCGCTGGCACAGAGACCTGCTGACGTACGGGGACGTGCCAGCAGTAGCATCACCGGGGTGGCTCTCAGCATCGACTGCATCGCTCGGCTTCCTAAAGTCCTCTCAACCTCCCAGAGCCCAGAGTCTGCAGACCCATGGCTGGTTCCTCCCCTTGGTATCCGTGTGTGGATATTAACGAAGCTAAACGACTCCTTCCGAAATGTGGCTGGCTCCCTAGTACACCTAGAATTCCGGTTGTCACTTAATAAGCCCAGACTTCTGGTGGCTTTGCACCGCGTCAGAAGTGAAGTGGCAGCTTGTAGCTACCCTCGCCCAGTCCCAAATCCCAAAGCGCAGCCCTCCTTCCCTTGCTGACCCCCATCCCTCTCCCAAAACTTCCTATAACTCCCTTCCTTCCTCTTTATCTCCAGCCTTCACCCCACCATGCAAGTTTTTAGGGTTTCCTTCCTCTTTCAGACGCTGTCTTTTTGCCTGTCACTCCCCCCTCGTCCTTGTCTGCTTTGTGTTCCTCTGAATTTTGTTTCTTACCTTTTCTCCAGCCCTCGTTTCTTTAAGCTCCTGTTTCCAAGCGGGATCCCTGCCCTCAGGACACAAGTGTGCTCTCAGCTGTCACTCAACCATTCTTGAGCCTGCCACCTTCTCTTCATCGCTCCCCACAATTCCACCACAGCAGACCCACCCTACAGACCTCAGTGCCTCTCCTGCGATCCATCCTCAGCCTCCAAGAACAGGTTCTCACACTCCACATCATGAACCTGGTCTTCCTAAAGCCTCCCCTTCCCCGGAGTCCTGCCTGGGCTGATTCTGCAAGCCTGACCACTGGTGAGAGGTAACATGTAACCTCATTCCCCAGACCTGATGGGGATCACTTTGTGGAGGTCTTCTTCACCCCCACTTCGCCGGCAACGCATCCAGGGGCATCTCTGGGGAGTCCTCCCCTTCCCTCGCCCTCATCTGGGCATCTCCCCTGTCCACACCTGGCCTTTATGTTCTTGTGGCACGCCACAAGATGTTCTTTATGTTCTTGTGGCCCCTGGCCACGCCTGCCACGTTCTTGTGGCCATCTCCTCCATCCTGTGCATTGCCCCCTCCCAATTCCCTGTCTAACCAATCCTGTATCATCTTCTTGAGGCTTTGACTTGTCAGTCACCGTGACACGTTAGCCCAGTTTGGACTTAGAGGAAGGCTCAGACAAACCAAGCAGGGGAAGAAGAGGGCAGAGGTGACCTTCTGTGGTGCACGAGAGGCCCCATGCTGATGGTATTTCCCCATTCAGCCCTGAGTGGCCTGAAGACCCTCCCCTGTCCAAAGCGGGGGAGCAGTTGCTGTGGCCTGTCCCACCAAGCAGTGCCAGCCATCCTCAGGGACGGTCACCCAAGGCCCGCAGCCGAGGAGGTCTGCTTTGTCCCCTCTGAGGCCACCAGGTCTGTGTGCCATGGATCCAGCCTTTCCCTGGAGCGTGGAGGTCCCTGTGGCGCATGGAGGTGTCAGGGTCAGCCACCCATCCTGGAGGACAAAAGGTTCCACCCAGCTCCTCACAGTGTTGGTGTATCAACACCAACCTCAGTCTGACTTGCAACGAGAAATCTTCCTGTTCTTGAGGCGTAAAAGAAATTAAGAAGGAACAGCAAAAAAAAAGGAGAAGGAATAACAAAACATGTAGCAAAAAGCAGAAGAAATAGCAAAAAAGGTACAAAAAAAGCAGAAGGAATGGCAGAATGGAGTAATACCAAAATGTCCACCACAGCTAAAGCGAACTACAGAACGGGCTTCACAGCGCAGGAGATGGCAGGCAGTGCAATGAGTTGCCCAGTCCTGAAGGCTCTGGGACCTCCACCCTTGGAAGTCTTCAAGGCTGGGTGGGATAAAGCCCTGAGCAACCTGGCCTGACCTGGTTTGAGCAGGAGGGTGGACTAGAGATCTCCTGAGGTCCCCTCTAGCTGAATTATCTCATGATTTGCCTGTTCCCAATACGCTGCCAAGTGCCTCTTGGGAGATGGGCAGGATTTTCCATGCCCAGGGTGGGCGAGGAAGGCAGGGAAGAGGGATGAGGTGCGCTTACTTCTCACACACCTTCACTGTTCATAGACAGAGGTGCAAAAGAGGAACTGCCACCTGCACAGCACCGTGGCTTTGTCCCAAACGCAGGTCTGCACGTTCTGGGTGTGAGAAGGTGCTGAGGACCTGCAACAAAGGTTATGGGTTCAACAGCAGAAGAACCTCCTGGGACACAGCAGAGTGGAAGAGATGCAAACAAAAAAAAAAGAAAGAAAAGATGACATGGCATCACAGCTGGAGGAAGCAGGCGTGGCTGCGATGGACATTTCTGTGAAACCTCCAGGTGGGTCTGTGATGGGTCTGTGATATTCCAGTGCCAGGTGGACAAGGGCTCTGCCATCACACTCAGCCCATCTCCAAGCCTTTGCTTTCCCTGCGTGATGTAAAACAGAGAAGAAGGAGAAAAAGAGCACGGTGAACAGCAGCTCGCGGGGACAAACAAAGCACTCGCGTACAAAACCAACATGGTGCTGGGCAGGTGGAACCTGCCAGAGCGCAGCCTCCAAAGGGACCGTCATCCACCTCCCCGCTCCGGAGCAGGCTCCAGTGTGCCGGTCATCTCATCTGTGGCACTGGCGTGGGGCCACGCTCAGCCCTTGGCACCGGCATGTCGCTGGGCTGCGCGCTGGCTCCGTTCCCTGCCCCTGGCGCTGGCCTGGGATCTACTGCCAATGGGAAAAGCAGGGTTTGGGACAGCACTGCCCAACGGGAATAGCGGGAATGTTCCCTTCCAGCTGAACGCTCCTAAATGACAGTGTGGGTTGTGGTGCTGAGGTGAAAAGGGGCTGTGGACAGGAGCAGCCTTGGGGACCCTCGGACGGGGTCACAGACGGTGGGGAGGGGTCCCCTCGCACGACCTCCGCAGCACAGAGGCGCTGTGGGAACCGGAGGACGTGGCGAGATGTACGTCCCGTGAGCAGAGCGCAGCGCTGACGGGATCTCTTGGTTATTCTAACTTTTTTCGTGCCTGCCCCTTTGGAAGTTAATCCTTAATTCTGAGGAAGTGCAGTTACTCAGTTATTTCCCGTGAGAAGCTAAAGCTAAAGCTAAAGCTACTACCAGAGGTCAGTCGGAATCCCATGGAAGAAATCACCTTTCTGGGCCCCAGATGAGTGTCAGAGCTCTTCCTCGGCCTCCGCAGCGTCTCCGTGGGACCCTCCTGTTCTGAGGAAGGGCTGGCAGAGAGCTCTGCTCCTCCTGGTCCCCCGCACGGATGTGGGGACAGCCCGAACAGCTCTGCCGGTGCCAACGGCCAAGATCGCCCCAGCTGTGCCTTTGGGAACCCCGACTCTGCGGAAGGCAGGGCGATGCCACCGCTTCCAGGACAACGGAGGGGCAAAGCTCGCCCCTGAGTGCAGGGAAAAATCTCTCTCGGTGCGCACTTCGGGCCAGCGCAGAGCGCGTTGGGTGCCATCTCCCTTTTTTAACCAGGTGAGCGGCCAAGCGCTGGGAGGCTCCTCAGCTGCGGGTGGGGATTTTTCAGCAGCTGGCTCGCCGTCAGGTGGGAAGATCTGCCTCCAGCAGCGCAATTTGGCCGTGTGCAGCGACTAGCCCAGCGCACCAGAGGTTTTACTGGGCCCCCTCCCTGTCCTGCAGCCGCTGCACGGCCAAGGTTGCCCCGTTTCGCCCTTGCCCCCTCGTGACGCTCAGGCTTCCCAGTCGAGGGCTTCGCCGCTTTGCATCCCATCCCGGGGCGGGATGGGGCAGACAGCTAGAGAGGCAGTTCCCACACCAGCCATCAAAATGGAGCTGGGGTGGAAAAAATGGCACAAAATTTGGCCAAGCCAGGCCCGTGGCTTAGTAGCCGTGGCCGGGCGGGTGTGTGCTCCCCAAAAAGGAGCTGGACAAGGCACCGGAGGGGTCCCGGGAGCCAGGGGTGACCTGAGGACGGGGGTCTTCACAGTGGGGCTGTCTGAGATGCTGCGGTTGGGGGAGGGTGCAAACTGGAGGCACCCCCACTCGAGACAAACACATCCCCCAAAAAGGGGCTTCCCCCAGCCCCGCAGAATTGGCGAGAAACAGCAAAAACCCGCCGGTCCCCCAGCCCCGGGTCGGGGAGGAGAGGGGCTGAACGCCAGCTCCCCCGGGGGAAGGACCGGGGGGCGGCCGGGGGGCGCGGG